>VDFB02285666.1:0-18259 GCA_007258455.2 Sequoia sempervirens | reverse complement strand
TTAAGCTAAGATACAAATACCAAAAAAAAATTATGTTTAATATATATGCCGCTTTTCATAAAAGAATTTCTAAATAGATCTAAGAGAATGAAGACGTAAAAGTAAATCTATCATTTTAGAGTAAACAAATTTTTTAAATATAATCATATACTTATTTGTACATATAAATTTCAATCTTATGAGGAAGCCAATAGTGGATTTGAATGAAGAGAAATAGATTTCCAACTTGTGGAGAATTTTTTAAAAGATAAATGAAATGATTTTTTTTATTAAAAAGAATATGGTAATTAGTTTCGTTTAAGTTCTTAATTCTTTTCTTTAACTATTTCATTAGGTGACTAAATTCTAATATAGATTTAACTCTATATATATATATATATATATATAATTCCTGTATCCAAATTAAAGTATGAAATAATTAAGATTCATATTTATAGACTTGATTTTAAATGTAAATTTAAATTTGGATATTAATTCCTTTTAAGTATAAAGAAACAAATTTGATAAAAGTAAATATATAATAAACTTGAAAATGGTCCTACAAATCCTTTTAAATCAATAAGACCAAATAGGAAAATTTACTCAAGAAAATATTAATTCCACCATCTAAACAGGGTTGGAATTTGATGGTCACCCCTACTTGTCATATAGATTTTTAATGACAGTTTGGTCATTTTTACTACCTTTCAATGGATGTTTTAAGAAAATTATAAGTTGTCAAAAAATGTTGAGTGAATTTTTTTATATTGAAAGAATGCGGCTTACAAAAAAGTAGTCTAAAGATGTGAAAAAAGTAGCAATCAATGTAACACAGTCACAAATAAAACTAAAAACAACAAGACCTCTTCCTTTGGAGAAACTTCACAGTGATCAGCTTAGATCAATTGTTTAAGCAGTTCACTTGACATTCACAACTATACTATTTTTCCCTTGGCTACTATAGGGGATTCTTAACACCGATTATTGACACTATCATGATAAAATAAAAAAAATAGGCCATCTCATCAAACTAAGACAAAAACAAGCCATAAAGTTGGAAACCAATAGATGTATAAGAGAAGGGTCTATGCAAGACTATCAAAGAGCACCAAGCTGCTACACAACCTAAAATAATAGTACCACTACTATGCATAAAAATCCCTTACATCAAGTTAAAAGCTAATCCTCAAATTCTTATTAGAGACTCTTTTTTACACAAAGATTTGTTTCTAAATTGATTTTTAATATATAAAAAAATAAAACAAAGAAAATATTTATTTCTAAATTATTTTTTAAAATTTATTGAAGATAAACATCCTCTAAAAATATTTTAATTTAATATATATTTTTACATCAATTTAAAAAATATATCAAAATAAACATTGTAAAAAAAATTTATTTATATTTCTATAACAAATTATTATAAAATAATATTATAAATAAAACTATTATATTATATTACCCTATAATAAAATTTTATGATTTACAAATAACTTAAATTGTAATATATACAGTTATGTAAAATTTTAGCAAGTCAAGTTATACGGTCTAAAATGACAAAAACGGTCAAATAGACCATAAAATTCTAGGCTTGCATCTAACTATTTTCTTGCAAATCCAAAGGAAATAAAAGAGAAGAGATATTAAAAGAGACTTCAATTGTAGTTCAGATACTTAGTTTCTAATTAAAAATTGGTTTTTGGTTAGATCAACTAACAAATCAAAAAAGAAAAAAAGAAGAGGTAAAACTACATCTCTTTCATTTGTTTAATTAGAAAACTAATTTTATTTCTAAAAGAAATTTAGAAAGTTGAGGATTAAAGAATTAAAAATCAATTTTAAATAGTGTTTTTCTTGCTTTATTCCAATTAACTTTAAAACATGAGTTTTTGAGATTTATGGATTCATTGCTTTTTCTTGGTGATTTAAAATAACTAAAATTTAATTAAATTTTCAAGAGAACTTAAATGAAAACAATTTAGGGGAAAAAGAAAATATGAGTGCTTAGTTTATGATGGTGAGTATACATTTTTAATTAATGATACTTTTTGTTGCAGTTACAATTTTAAAAAGGAAATGACTCCTTAAATTAAGCATAATTATTTTTCTAAGCATGTTATTATTTATTTTCTAAGTTAATTTATTTTTTTCTAATTCGGTAATAAATTGGAATATCAACGATATAAGTATCTCTAGCATAGCTATGTTTAGAGTGGCTAAAAAATTAAGGGAAGTAAAATTCAACCTGAAAAAATGGAAAAAAGAGTCCTTTGGGAACATTTTTATGATTAAATCTGATCTTCAAATGGATCTGGGGAGATTCAAAACAAAATCCAAAAGGAAGGATGTTTGAATGATCTCGAAGGTTGTGACTTCTAGACTCTTAATTCTCTTGCCAACTATGATTTCACCTCAACAGAATGGATTTTTCCTGGTCGACAGATCCTTGATTTTATTGTTACAATGGATGAGAATATCCATTCCTTGGTTGAATGTAAGACTGAAGGCTTTCTGTTAAAGCTTGATATCTCTAAAGCCTATAACAGAGTTGACTAGAAATTCTTATTTAAAATTTTAAAGGCGTTTGGGTTTTGCAACAAGGTTCTTCAAATGGTGGAACAACTTGTGTCTATTGCTTCTATATCTGTAATGGTTAATGGATCTCCCACAACTTTCTTCCAAAGTTCCAAAGATCTAAGACAAGCAGATCCTATTTCTCCTATTTTATTCACTATTATGGCTGAAAGTCCTAGAAGAAATTTGAAAAGGTTGATCGATAATAGATCCTTTCTTGGTCTTAAACCGTCTTCGAGCAATTTGATTTGTTCTCATCAACAATTTGTTGAGGATACCATGCTCTTGGGTAAATCTTCTAGCTCAGAGGGAAAAACCTTGAAATATTTGTTGGATGAGTATGGGAGGGCATCAGGACAGCTAATTAATAAACATAAAAGCTCTCTTTTCTTCTTCAACACTCTTGTTCACAAACATAATAAAATTTCTAGAATCCTTGGTTGCAGGGTGAATTCCTTGCCTGCCACCTATCTTGGCTTACCCTTAAGCTTTAAACCCCTAGAATCCTTTTGGATTTCATGGTTGAGAGGTTCAGTAAGAAGCTTGCTAGTTGGAAAGGAGCTCTATTGAGCCAAGCGGGTAAACTACAACTCCTCAAAGCTACTGTTTAGAATTTTCTGATTTATGCTCTGAGCCTCTTCAAAATCCCTGCTAAGTTTGTGGATGCTATTGAAAAGATTCAAAAAAATTCCTTTGGTCGGGTGTTGAAGAAAAAAAATACTTCCTTTAATAGGATGGGATCTATTGTGCAGACCGAAAAAGGTTGGAGGTTTAGGTCTTAGAAGAATCAGAATAGTTAACAAGATTCTTCTAGCTAAACAAATTTGGAGAATATTTTCATCCTTAGGGGAATGGACTAATATCCTAGTAAGAAAATATTTAGAGAGTAATAGATCTCTTACAATTATGAAGGAATCCCATCTTCTTCCAAGAGGCTCAACCTACTAGAATAATTTGATCAATGGAAGAAAAGTTTTTGATTCTAGAGTGGGTTGGCAAGTTAGAAGCGGAAACCAAACTAGATTTTGGGAGGATAGATGGATGTTTAATGAGCCCCTTATAAAAATTGATTCCTTTAGCAGGTGGGCTGAGAATTGTGAAGCTCTTTTTGGCTCATATGTGAAAGATTATCATGTGGATGGTAAATAGGTGGATCTGTGCCTTTTCAGTCAGGCTCTTGCTCCTATTCAGTCTTCTTTGTTGGCTGACAGACTTTGCCCTGATCAGACGTAAGATCATCTTGTTTGGAATGATGAACCCTCGAGCAATTATTCTATTTTTTCTGCTTTTGCCAGGCTCACTTCTTTCCAAGCTTCTCCTCCCTTCTGGTCAAAAGCTTGGTTCAAACATCTAGTTCCTAAAATCAATATTTTTTTGGATCCTTCTCCAAAATAAGGTGCTCATAGTTGATAACCTCTTCAAGTGCAGATTTCAAATACCTAAAACATGTTTTCTTTGCAAGATGGAGGCAGAGTCAGTGCATCATTTGTTTCTTCACTGTCCTTTTGTTGCCTCAATTTGGGAAAAAATAATTTGTTTCTGGCAACTATCTTGGGTTTTTCCCTTATGTATTGAAGATTTTTTCCTTCAATGGAAAGCCCCGACTCACAATCATGTATTATGGTACTTGTGGGATTTCTCTTTCCCTCATGTTGCTTGGGGTCTTTGGAAAGAACAAAACAATAGAATTTACAGAGATAAGGAAGCAGCAGTGGATATTGTTTTTGATAAAATAATAAGATTTCTGAAAGAAAATATCAATGCTATCTCCTAGAAGGTTAACAACTCCAAGAAAGTGGCTAACTCGTCCTATGATCTTAAGGTTGTGAAGGAATGGAATATAAGTCTTGATTTCCTTGTGCCCCTAAACAAGCTAAGAAGGACATAGAGGGTGTTTGTTGGTCTTTTCCGCCTAATGGATGGGTCAAAGCCAACTTCGATGGAGCGGCTAAAGATAATCTTAGGGCGGTGGGTTGTAGTGGAGTCATAAGGGATTCCTTTGGAAACTTTCTAGGTGCGAATGCCACTCCCCTTGGATCTCAAGCCAATCACCTGGCTGAAGTTGTTGGAGCTTTTCATATTATAAATTTGGCCCATAGTCTAAACTTGAAAAACCTTTGGCTTGAAGGGGATTCCAAAAATATTATTCATTTTCTTTTAGGTAGGTCCCCCCCCTCGTGGAAAATTAAGACTTGGATTGATGATGTTATCTTGACCTTAGCCAAGTTTGATAATATAAGGATTTCACACACCTATAGAGAAGCCAATGCTATGGAAGATTTTTTTGTGAATGAAGGGGTAAGGAGCAAAGGACAGTGCACTTGGCTAAATATTAATGAATTAAGTGTTAATGTCTGGGCCTTATTAAACTACGATGCGTCACATGGGTAGGAAGTGGGTCACCTCATTAATGATGATAGGATGGAATAATTACATCACAATCATTAGATTGTATGGGACTGAGCTTAGTTGCTCAATTTGTAAGTTTTTTTGGCATGCTTTGTGGGTTCTTAGATTTGGCGCGACCATTTCTAGTAAATATTTTGTCTCTGTCTACCCCACTATGCTTGCCAAGAAGGGTGGAGATAGGAAAAGAGTGGAGCTAGACAACTTTGAGATGCATACAAGAAATACTAAAGCATGGAATAAAGTAAAAAGTGGGGGCTTACTTCCTTTTCTAGAAAAACTCCATGGATCTAATTAGGAGGCTACTAAGCATTTTGAGAAGAATTAAATAAATGGGGAACTTACCCTTTTTGGTAGGAAAGTTGAGCTCGATGAAAACCTTATAGATAAAGTGATGGAAATGTCAATTGATGGACATAAATTTTTCAGGGATAGGGTTTTCTCTGATGAAGTTGTCATCAGATTTTTGAAGAAAGAGAAGGAAAGACTGAAACTAGTGAAAATTTCTAACAGCTACTTCAAAGTCGATACCATAAAAGCTCTTTGGAGAAAAGTTCTTCCTGTAATCATGGAGTACATTACTGTGAATGGTCACTTCACTAGGGTCTACAGCTATCACTTTTCCCTACTCAACCATTTTCGCTACAAGGTTAGGGTTTCTATTCCATACTATCTTCTCTATTCTTTGAGAAAAATTTTTGATGATCACAAGAAAAACCCAAAAGGATACCCTATTTTTCATATTGGGTTGATTAGGTTAATTGTTGAACATTACCAAAATATTCCTACCCCTACTAATTTGGATGCCCCTCCTAATTCTGAGGATGATACTGAAACTAGCTGCTTAGGGAATTTTCCCAATTTGAGCCTGGTTAGGATAGTTCTTACCTCGTCCTCTATCCAAATTGGTAAGAAAAGTCGTAACCCTCATTCTGTGAAAGCTTTCTCTATGCCTAAGCCGGGAAGTTATACCCTAAAAATCAGAAGTGTTGATAAGAATCTACTACCCAAAAACCTTGAGTCATACTCTGAAGACTCTCTTGATTCTGAGGATTCTGGTGCCAACAATACTTCATCCTTTGCTACCCTGTCGTTGGACAAAGATGCTAGAATTTGTTCCCCTGTTACACCCGACCCTGCTAAAACTTGCTTCAACCTAGAAAGGGAACCCACTGTGGATGTTTTGGGTTTAGCTAGGAATAATGTTACTGATCATTTTAGATTTTTGAAATGGATCTTTCATGAAATCAGTGAGCTAAAAATTAAAAACTGAGCCCTTCAAAGTAAAATGAAAGGAATGGGAGCCAAGGTTACTGTGCTTGGCAAGAAAGAGGTGGAGTGAAAAGATCATGGTGCCAGTAAAGAAACCTAGAACCAAGTGGGCATGGATAGAAGGGTTCAAATTGAGTTGGATAAAATGAAAAATACTATTAAAATTATTGCTGAGCAGAACAATAGGATGGCAAGACACAATGCCATCATCATCAATGCCATGACTGACAAATTGGACAAAGCTCAATAGGGATCTTTGGTGGTTGATCTGGAAGAGGTCAATGATAAAAACTAGGATAAGGATGTTGGTATTTCAAAGAGAATCAGGGCCAATTTGAAGAGGAAGGCTCCTACGCCGCAGATGATTCAAATCTTCAAGAAGGGAGTTTAGGACATGCAAAACCTGGAGGCTAAGACCGAGTCTGTTCTAAAGACTCTGGGTTAGTTGTGGCTAGTCTTTTTGTTGGCTTTTCAATTGGTTTTTTGTCTGACCCTCCTAGTCTTTTGCTATTGGTTGCTGCTTGTTCTGGTTTTTTCCTTTTGTGCAGCCTATTTTTTCTGTTGGACTTTTTAGTCCTTTCTCTTTTGATGTAAACTTGGTGGTTTCAGGTCCTTTTAAAACCCGTTTTTCCCTTTATCAAAAACTATTGTTATCCTTAGTTAAGGTATTATTTAAAGTTGGAATCATGTTAATTTATTGTAAGTCTAGAGAAAAAAAATCAAGTATATGAATAACTATACTTTTGTAATAAGATTTGATATTTTGTGCACTCAATAAGTCTTATAGGCATCCTGAAAGTAATCAAGGAATGTAGTTTCTTCTAAGGTATTTTATTTAAAAAATGTGTTTTCTAGATGATCCACTTGGTAATAATATTTTTAGTAATATAAGCAAGGGTAATATTAAATAAAATATATATTGAGTGACATAATCGTTGAATTGGATTCTTAATGAAGTTGGTATTAAGAAATAAAATATTAATATAGAGTATTAAGATAATATTATTATAATCATTACTTATCAAGAAAATAATAGTGTCAATATTAATAATGTTAGTGTATATAACTATTGAAGGGAATGGTAATTATGGCACTAACTAGTATAAGTGTTATTAAAATAATTGTTATTAATGATATTTAAAATTCATCATTATTGTGTTGCTATGTTCATGTGTAGTTGACAATTATTAGTGTTTATACATATTTGTTCAAAAAAATTGTGGTTGTGCATTGTTTAGTTATGTAAATTTTAGGGCATGACACATGTTTTACAAATTAAAATTTATTTTCGGGCGTGAAGAGAAATGTTTCATTTTTTAATGTTTTCAACTTTTTCCTTCAACAAGTCTTAGACATTTAAAATCCTTGGGACCTCTTTAATTTTACATGCATGAGGAGTTTTAAGTGGTGGAGACTTATGTTCTAACATGACCTTTATATTGCAAGCCCTTTCTTGTATGGCGATTATTTAGAGTTGCTAGCATTTGGAATCTAAGTTCCAAGTTCTAGTCGAGAATCAGGGGGGATTCTTGACCTAACATTTTTTTAAAGATATTTTATTATTATTTTTTTAAAAAAATTAATAATTTTTAATTTATTTTTTCTTAGAAGTTATAAAATTAAGGACACTTTGTGCAAAATTTGAGTTCAAATTCCTTAAAGAAAACTCTACCTTTATTTGTGAGGATTGAGAGAAAATTAATATCAAGAGTTAATGCTTGTACTAGGAATTTTTAGGCTCTATTTAAAGGATTCAAGATTTGGGGTCATGTTAAGATGAAAAATTGAAACTGAGAAATCTACAAACTAGGACACGATGAAACAACACAAATCCCTAACATACAACCTAAAACCACTGAAAATTTAAATCAACTCAACCTAAAACAATGAGCTAAGAAAGAAAACTAGCAAAGGGGTTCTAAGATTGCTTCAAAACTCTAGAACTAAAATAGGTTTTGAGGTTTGTCCAAACCTTGGAACATAGTAACAAAATGTGACATAACATACTAAACACACAAAAATAACTAAGAGAAGAAGGCTGAAAGAAACCTAAGTCCCACTTGGAAAAAAATGACAATTACAAAACCAAAAGATGAAAGAGAAAGGAAAAAGGGGGTTCCTAGATTCATCAAGAAAAAAGTTGGGGTGTGTATGTAGGGCATAATAATACTCTCATTCAAATCCATCTCATGCCATAATTTTATTTAAATTATAGGAACATACCCATCTTATACCTTAATCTTGTCTTATTCCTAGGTTTATATCCTCATTCACATCCTCATCATAACATTATCTTGTCCAAATCCTAGGTCTACATCTTCATGTATATCCTTATCCTATATTTAGACTACCATTTATATTCATTCCATACTATCATTTTCTCTACATCATAGGTTTACATCATCATATTCATTCATATCATAACATCTTGTTTAACCTTAGAGTGAACATCCTCATTAAAATCTATACCCATAATACCCTTTCACCTTTCACATCATATCATACCATATACATCCATATCCTATTTTTAGAATATAATTTACATTCATACTATACCATAATCATAGGTTTACATCATCACCTATATCCATATTATAACATCACCTTATCCAACACCCCCATTTACATAAATACCATACCATAATCTTGTATTCCCATTCTAACATCATATAATTTGTCTTATTTACATCTTAGGTTGAACAACACTATTAACATCCATATCCTACATAATTTTGTCCAAATCTTAGGTGTGCAATCAATTACATCCATATCCCAACACCATATCCTAAAATAATTATGTCACACCAAACATTCCTTCTACATCAACACATTAAATATTGACCATTCAAACAAGGACATCAAACATCTTCACTCATCTTAGCCATAAGAAAATACCAAATCACCTTACATTACCATCGATTTCAATTTAAGTCAAGAATAACCTTTGAAAATTAAAACTTTAATTCCTATTTTATCTTTAATTCTTGCATGCTTAAGAATATTTCATGTCTTAATTAGCAACTTAATTTATGAAATCATATCATCTCGTGTTGGAAAATTTTAACTTAGGAACTTAGCCTATCCTAAGTTAATTAGTCTAATAATCCTAGTCAATCCTACTAGAAAACTTATTTATCTCACATATGATTTATTAAAATCATAAATCATTTACCCTACATCTTGAAATTTAGGAGGTAACTTTGATCTAGATACCCTTCTTATCCTAACCTACAAATAATCATAACCATACATCATAAAATTTAGTAAAAAGTCATCCATTTTTATATTTTCATCTTTATCCTTAACAATCAAATATTGTCAAAAAATGCAAAATAGTAAAATTAATCTAAAATCTAAAAAAAATGTCCAAAAATATAAAAATTAAAAACTCCCAAAAAAACCCAATAATTTTTTTTCATGTCACCTATTACTAGGCCCCAAGAAAAACTATATGTGGAACAACTTAAAGGTAGTCCTATAATACCTAGTAATAGCAACTTTACCCAAGGTAAAATTTCATGACCCCAAATTCATCTTGAGACCATAGATGAATAAGGAATCCTTATTAGTCAACCTAAATATTTTCCTTGGTTCATGGATTTCATTAAAAATGATATCACATAGAACTATGTAGATTTTCTCATCAACCTTGATAGAGATCAATTCTTGGGATAATTGATTAAAGGAGCTACTTAGAGACCACCTAGATTTGATAGGTCTAAGATTAATAATCTCATCGAATAATATTCTATATTAGTTAACCAACCCCAAAATTCAAATATTCAAATATCCAATAATTATGCTACACTTAATAGGTTATATGGAACTTTTCTTCATACTCCATTGTCTCATCCTCCCATTACAAATACACATAAGGTCCAATAGTATTCATAACAAGAAACACACGATCATTTCCACCTAATCCATCACACAATTTTATAACATATGTAAGCTTCACCTTACCCCATTCACCTAAACCTTCATTCCAACTTAGCCACCCACAAGTTCCCACCAATTAATCAAACTCACATAAAATTTCCATCCATGTCCCTATAAATTTAGAAATTACCTGCTTTATCTATACAACAACCAACATATTCTCAACTCATCACAATCCCCTCTCATACATCCCATCACTCCACTTATCAAAAACCACCAATATCTCTAATACCATCTCAATAATTATTTCACCTAGATCAACATACTCCAACCTACTTATCAATAAAACTTACCCCACCAATCATATAATCCACTTATCAATACACTTTCATCCACTTATCAACAATTAACACCTAATCAAGAATACATCCCACCTATCAACACCTTCCAAACCATCTATCGAGAACCATTGCCTCGTGAAAATTACACTCAACTTATCAATACCCTTCTTCAACCAAATATTAGTAACCACCGCCATATCAAAACCATAATCCTCAACAAATAAACACATATAAATCAAACCACCAAAAACTGCCGTATCAAAGTCCATCACAACATATAAATCCAACTCCTTAAATTCATTTTCCTATGAATAGAAAGAAATGAAAGACACTCTCAAAGGGTTGCAAATAGGGACAATACACTAAAAATTCACATATAAACTTGACAATTTATGTCCCTACCCCTCTGATCGACCAATATCCATGATACATTTACCCACGAATTTTGAGACGCCAAAGTTTAATACGTACAAGGGAGAGGGAGATCTCCGTGATCATGTCAATAAATTTTTCATCGCATGCCAATAAGTTTCCTATAATGACAGAGCTTATGCGACTCTTTCCTTGTAGTTTATGAGAATAATTACTTGAATGATTTTTAACAGTTACCTCAAGGATAATTTAAACATTTTCTAACATTGCAGAAAAATTTGTAACCATTTATCCTATAATATTGAAATGGAATTAATTTGTATATTATTTTTGTAGTACGAAACAAGTAAATGAGTGTTATCCCCAATTTTGGTCACTGAAAATTTTAAAATTTCCCTTTATCAAAATGCCATTTAACCTGTTAATGTTTTGCAGACCCGTTTCTTGCTGCTTATAGATTATTTATAATATAAACCGGTTGTTCATAGTTACCCTTCTTGTCTATTTGTTAATGAATATACATAAAGATTATTGGCCTTGCTTGGACCTGTACAATAAACAAAAATCAGTTTAATGCCAATATGATATAATTCAACAATGAAGAGCAACGATTACTTCCCGGTGAGGACATTTGTGTTGGAATTTAAACCCTAACTGCCGCCGTCTCCACCAGCCGCTGCCCGCAATATCGCAATCAATAAAATAGCCATCGCGATACCGCGGGAGACTTCCGTAATATTTTTGTTTTATCCTAACCGCCAGCCGTTTACCGTCGTTTACCGCGTCGTCAACTAACCACTGCCCGCGATATCGCAATATGGGTTTTACCCATTGCGATACTACGGGGAACATTCTCCAAGCCGCCATCGCCAAAAAATTTTGGAGTACGAAAAAATTTAATATTTAAGTTTTATATTAATGTAAAGGACGTTTTATTAAATGCGTGTTGATGGGAAAAAGTTAGTTAGGTATTTGTGTAAGAAATTTTTGTCGGGTCTCCTTATCCGTGAAAAATATATTCACGTGATTTTTCCTATATGTATTTTATATATGTAATCATTTTTGACAGAGAAAGGTGAATGTGAGGAAACAGAAAATTACGAGCAACAGCTCTGTGTTGATGAAAAATATTTCTTAAGTTTTATTTTTACTATGTGAATTCCTCTGCCTCTGGCCTTCACGTGGTATCAGAGCAAGTTCGATTATCAGAGTCAATTTTATCAAAGCAGATTATCTGGGTAAATTTCAAAAATGGCAGCAAGCACAAGCTTGACAAACCCACAAATTCCACAGTTTAATGGGAAGAATTATGAGTACTGGTCAATTACTATGAAAGTACTATTTAGCTCACAAGATATATGGGATTTAGTTGAGAATGGATTTCCAGAGCTAGCAGATGCAGTAGCATACAATGCTTTAACACAAGCAGAGAAAGACTTATTAAAAGACACAAGGAAGAAAGACTCAAAGGCTTTATTTTATCTGTTTCAAGCTGTACATGAGAGCATTTTTCCAAGGATTTCAGCAGCAACAAAGTCCAAACAAGCATGGGACATACTTCAAACAGCCTATCAAGGCATGGAAAAAGTTAAAACAGCAAAGCTACAAATGCTAAGAAGAGATTTTGAAACAATATGTATGAAGGACAATGAATCTGTAGATTCATTCTACACCCAAGTCATTGGGGTGGTTAATCAAATTAGGTCTCATGGAGAGAATCTGGAAGATACCAGAGTTGTTGAAAAGATTTTAAGGAGTTTTCCCACAAAATTTCTACCGGTTGTAGTTGCTATAGAGGAGACAAAGAATCTCTCACAGTTCTCAGTTGATGAGTTGTATGCATCTCTAATTTCTCATGAACACAGGCTGAAAAGGTTAGCAGATACATCACTGGAGCATGCTTTCAAAACTTCAGGCTTCAGTCAGTCAAGGAAGAGGCAGAGGTAGATCAAGAGGAAGAGAAGAAACTCTTACAGGTGAAAATACAGTCTATCAAGTTCAAGTGGAAGAGGCAGCAATCAAGGCTCAAGCCAAAACCCAACACAGAATCAGTCACAAAATCAAAGGTATGATAAATCTCAAGTCCAATGTCACTACTGTAAAAAATATGGGCATTATATGAATGAGTGTAGAAAGAAGCAGTATGATAATAATAGACAAAATGCAAATTTTTCAAGAGAAGGTCAAAATCAGAATTAGATAAGAGCACAATGTTTTTAGCTTGTAATGTTGCTCAAGCAAATGAAAAAGATGTATGGTTTTTAGATTCAGGCTGTAGCAATCATATGACAGGGAATCTAGAAATGTTTTCAAGTTTAAATGAGAATGTAAAGTCTAATGTTACATTGGATAATGACAAAAAAGTGTCAGTCAAAGGAAAAGGAGATGTCAATATTCTAACTAAACAAGGGGAGAAAAGGTATATTTTAGATGTGTATTTTGTGCCTGGTCTGAAACATAACTTAATGAGTGTAGGGAAACTTGTTCAAAAAGGGTATAGAGTAACCTTCAAGAATGGTTTGTGCACAATTTTAGATAAATACCCAAGCAACCAACTTATTGCAAAAATCAGAATGACAAACAACAGAATGTTTCCCTTAAAGATAAGGTCAGATTTGAATATAAATTATGCTCAAGCACAACACTTAATGAATTCACAAGTGGGTAGAGAAGAAACTACAGCAGGGTGCAGACAATCTTTCAAGCTGAGATAAAAGATGAAAACTGGTTATGGCACCTGAGATTTGGGCATCTCAACTTTGGAGGTTTAAATTTACTTCATAGGAAAGGCATGGTCAAGGGACTACCTTTAATAGAAAAACCAGAAAGGGTATGTGAAGGGTGCATTTTAGGAAAACAACATAGAGAATCATTTCCAGCAGGAAAGTCAACTAGAGCAAAAGCCCCTTTGGAAATTATACATTTAGATTTGTGTGGACCTATGCAAACACCTTCAATAGGTGGTAGTTTTTATTTTCTGACATTCATTGATGATTATTCAAGAAAAACATGGGTTTATTTTCTAAAGTAGAAAAATGAAGTGTTTGATCCTGCTTCGTCAGTTCAAGAATTTGGTTGAAAAACAAAGTGGTTATTATATCAAAGTGTTGAGAAACGGATAGAGGTGGTGAATATATTTCAAGAGAATTTTTAATTTTGCAAAGATCATGGAATTCACAAGCAGTTCACAACTAGATACACACCTCAACAAAATGGAGTAGCTGAAAGGAAAAACAAAACAATCATGGAAATGGCTAGAAGCATGTTGAAAGCCAAACATTTGTCAAATGAATATTGGGCAGAAGCAATATCTTGTGCAGCCTATATAATGAATAGGTGTCCAACGAAAAGTGTCATGAATATGGTACCTGAAGAAGCATGGACAGGAAGAAAACAAAGTGTTACTCACATGAGAGTATTTGGATGTGTAGCATATGCACATGTGCCTGATGAATTGAGAAGGAAGCTAGATAACAAAGGAGAAAAATGTATATTTGTTGGATACAGTGAAGAATCCAAAGCTTATAAGCTCTATAATCTAACAACAAAGAAAGTTATAATCAGCAGAGATGTACAATTTGTAGAAGATGAAGCATGGGATGGAAGCATAGAGAAGACAGTCAATATTTCAGCTAGTATACCTCAAGAGGAGAATGAAGTTTAGCATCAACAAATATTCCAGCTATTGTGACTCCTACCACTCCCATTCAAGCTCAGCAAAGTAGTCCATAAGTGACACCAGCATCAACTGTAAGAACAGCCTCAACCATTCAAGGAAATAGTCCAACAAGAGGACAAAAAACACCATCTACAGCAGGACCATCGGGTCCATATTCCACAAGTTCAAGTGATATGTCAAATCCTACATTGGAAAGTCTGAGAAGACAAAAAATCAGAAGCATAAGAGATATATATGAGCAAAATGAAGGTGAGAATAATTCAGAACAGATTTCTCTTTCTGCACTCTATTCTCAAATAGAAGATCCAGTTCATTTTGAAGATGCAGTCAAAGATGATAAATGGGTAAGTGCTATGGATGAAGAGATTGAAGCAATTGAAAAGAATCAGACATGGGATCTAGTCAGTCTTCCAAAAGACAAAGATGTCATTGGAGTGAAATGGGTTTATAAAACCAAATTGAATGAAAAAGATGAAGTTCAGAAGCTTAAAGCAAGATTGGTTGTAAAGGGCTATTCACAACAGCCTGGAATTGACTACAATGAAACATTTGCACCTGTAGCACGATTAGATACTATAAGGATGATTTTAGCATTAGCAGCTCAGAATAAGTGGTCTATATCTCAAATGGATGTGAAGTCAGCTTTTTTAAATGGTTATTTAGAAGAAGAAGTTTATGTGGATCAGCCACCTGGATATGAAATTCTGGGTCAAGAAGACAAAGTTTACAAATTGAAAAAGGCACTATATGGATTGAAACAAGCCCCAAGAGCTTGGTACGTAGAATAGACATTATCTTTTGTGAATGGATTTAATAGATGTAGCATTAATCGATACAAAATGAATGAAGAAGGTGAAGAACATAGTATGCTTATATGTTGATGACTTTCACCGGGCACTTGTCAATTGATCCGCCTACGCGCATATGAAGAAAGAATTTGAAATGACAGACTTAGGTCCGATGAAGTATTTTTTGGGCATTGAAGTGAATCAAAATGAAAATGGTATTTTTATTTCACAGTCAAAATATGCAAATGACATTTTGAAGAGGTTTAATATGATGAAGTTTAAACCAGCACCAACACCTATAGTGACAGGTCTGAAACTAAGCAAGGATGATAGAGGGTCTAATGTTGATCCAACTCTATTTAAGAGGCTTGTTGGAAGTCTCATGTATCTCACAGCCACAAGGCCAGACATTATGTATGGAGTAAGTTTGATTTCTAGGTTTATGGAAACACCAAAAGACACCCATTGGAAAGCAGGGAAAAGAATTTTAAGGTATGTAAGTGGAACAAGAAATTTCCTAGCATCAAGCATTCAAGTCTCGATGAGTCTAAACTCATAGGATACACAGACAGCTGGATCAGTAAGGCGATTGATGACGTAAAAGACGCCCGTTATGCATTTAATTTTGGGACAGAGTTGTCTCATGGTTCGAAGAAGCGTACCAATAGTCCGGCCTTTCATCAGCTGAAGCAGAATATGTGGCAGCCAGAAGTGCAGCATTCCAGGCAGTCTAGATGAGAAGAATTTTGAAAGAATTGCAAAATGAACAAATGGAGGCAACAAAAATTTACTGTGATAACAATTCAGCCATAGCTCTCTCAAAAAATCCAGTCTTTCATAAGAGAAGCAAGCATATTGATACCAGGTATCATTTTATCAGGGAATTAATTAACAATGGTGACATATTTTTAGAATTTTGCAGATCAGAAGAGCAAAGTGCAGATATTTTCACAAAGGCACTAGGAAGAGATAATTTCATTTTTCAAAGAAATAGATTGGGCATGGTGGATAGTGCAGTTATGTTTAAGGGCGAGTGTTGGAATTTAAACCCTAACTGCCACCATCTCCACCAACCGCTGCCCGCAATATCACAATCAATAAAATAGCCATCGCGATACCGCGGGAGACTTCTGTAATATTTTTGTTTTATCCTAACCGCCAGCCGTTTACCATCATTTACCGCGTTGTCAACTAACCGCTGCCCGCGATATCGCAATATGGGTTTTACCCATTGCGATACCGTGGGGAACATTCTCCAAGCCGCCACCACCAGAAAATTTCAGAGTACGAAAAAATTTAATATTTAAGTTTTATATTAATGTAAAGGACGTTTTATTAAATGCGTGTTGACGGGAAAAAGTTAGTTAGGTATTTGTGTAATAAATTTTTGTCGGGCCTCCTCATCCGTGAAAAATATATTCACGTGATTTTTCCTATATGTATTTTATATATGTAATCATTTTTGACAGAGAAAGGTGAATGTGAGGAAACAGAAAATTACAAGCAGCAGCTCTGTGTTGATGAAAAATATTTTTTAAGTTTTATTTTTACTGTGTGAATTCCTCTGCCTCTGGCCTTCAATTTGGAGATTAGTTGGTAAAATTTCAAATTCTCAAAAAAGCACATAGTTTAGAAAGCTCGACTTCACATTTGGAAAATGAAGCAAAGACAAAAACCAGCAGGTCTGAAATGACTTGAACCATTGCCAAAGCAGTGTATGTTATTAGCTGATAATTCACAACCGGAGTGTGATCATGATGGAAGATGTAGGTGGGGAGTATAAGGAAAATCATGGTACTAGCGGCATTGTTCAATGGTTTTGAGACCATCATTAATGTCCTAAATTTTCTTCCCAAATGCAAGTATTTGGCAGCGGTGTCCTTTATAGTCGCCCGACACAGTGAACTAGGCGGTAATTTAATAAGTTCGAATAACCTATCGAAAGTCCGCTTGCATAGCAAATATGTTATAGGCGATGATTTTATAAAGATGTGAAACTTTCCGCTGTGGTTAGAAGAACCACATAAAATCCCGCCTCACAGCAAAAGTCAAGTCATCGGGAGGGTAGCGGTATCTAGAGTGGTACTCATGACCACTGAAATTCCTGCCTCAAGCTTTCGAAGGGGAGATTTGAAAGACACGGCCAATGAAAAGGCTGCTCTATAATGAAGGTTGACTCAAGATCAATAGAGGAAACTTCAGGAAACACAATGATCCTGATTTCAGACTTCAGAGGACTCACCAAGGCACTTGAAACTAATGGGGAATTTGACACAGATTGTTCTGATGAAGTATATTCCATGAGATGAAAGTTCAATCAAGGTAGTGATGGAAAAATCTGATGTTGTCATCGATCTTATTGGAAGAGAATATGAGACAGACAATTTCAGATGTCAATGGAGTAATTTCTGAGCATATTGCAAAGATAGCTAAAGAGCATGGACGTATTATGAGGTTTATACAAATATCTTGTCTTGGAGCATCTCCATCATCACCATCTCGAATTCTAAGAACAAAAGTGACATCAGACATAAGTTTCATCCGGCATGCTGGCGCGAACAAATAAGAGTAATATCATCTCTATCATTAATGACTCTCTCATTTGGAAAGGCTTTGCATTGAGCATGTATCACATTTGAGGAGAAAATAATTTTGGTTGACAAGCATTGAAGAACCAAAGTTCTATGGTAGGGATACATTCAAGCTTCGATGACTTTCTCATAAACTTCCCAAGAAGTTTCGAAGTTCTCACATATCTTTCCACTAGGGTGAAATGACAATCATATGTCGTTGTTCAACCTCAAAGCATGATCAGTCGTGATGTGATCTCACAGACAGCGCCATTGTAATGGATTTGAAAGGAAATAATTTCATGGCAAGGAAATATCTATTTCCCAGACTGGTGTTTTCTTCATGTCATTTCACTCCATCACGTTGAAGACAAGTGATATTTAATCTAAAAGTCAAGA
>VDFB02285665.1:0-33787 GCA_007258455.2 Sequoia sempervirens | reverse complement strand
AATGTTGGTGGTGGTGGGGGATTTGGAATGGCGTTTGTGGTGGTGGTGAATGATGATGTTGTGTTGATTATTTGGTTGGTGGATGGTGTTGTCATGTTGATTGTGTGATTGGTGGGTGGTGTTGTTGATGTGGTAAGTGGCGTCGTTGATGTGATTGGCCCTTGAGAGACCATACTTTGCAATGTTGTGGGGGTGTTTGATGATGTTGCCATTGCTTGCGTGTTTGTCGTTTGTTGTTGTGATGTCAATAGTAATTTTTGAGCATTTGGCAAGATGTTTTGATTGATGGTTGGGATGTATGTTTGATGGATACTTGGTAGAGGGGGAAGCCCTAAACCAAGGAGTGGTGTTGATGACAATGGTGATGGTGGGAGAGGTGGATATGTAAGGGGGGTGAATCCTTGTGAGAGTGTTGTGGTGTTGAAAAATTCCTACCTAATATGTCTCCTTCCTCTTGTGGATTTGTGAGAAGAGGTTTTTGTGGTGCTCCATGAAAAGATGTTACTGATGGGTCATAATGTAATGTGAGAGGAACATTTTGGTGTAATGGATTATGGAGGATGTTTTGTTCTAACGGGTGTGTTTGGCGCCCAAGTTTTGGTTATTCACAAGGGGATGATTGATGTTCATTGAGGAATGTGTTTCCTTGTTAACGTTGTTGAGTTGGAGCAAATGATGTTGTGATTTGGCGGATATTTTCCATGACGCTTTGAGAGATGGGGGTGTAGTTGAAATGGGGATGGTGGATGTGATTGCGGGAAAAGATGTTCTCTACTATAGTAGCACATCAAATCCAAATGGAAGGCAACTTGGCCCCTTGTTTTGCTAGTTCAAGCATGTACAACGAAGGGTTGAGTCTCATCATGATGTTGATGATTCTATGGTTGTCCTGATTTTGGAGCATTTCAGCTATTTCTTCGCGAGACATTCCAAAGGTGAGGTCTTCCCCTTGATTTTCTTCTTGTGGGTTTTGTGATGATGAGGGGACCAATGGATTGCTTGATTCTGCAAGATTCATTTCTGCACTTGTTTGGCTAAGGTCACTTGAAGCGGGAGTTTCTTTGTGGCTTCCATACTCTTTCTTGTATTGAGATCTCGCTTGAACCACAAACAAGGATCAATCTTCAAGAATATGGGAGATGAATTTGATTCCTTGATTAATTTCATTTTTATGTCCCAAAGTGAAAGTTTTAGGATGCTTTAGGCTCAAATGTGTGATGGTGATAAGGACAGGATGTTTAAAGATGGATGTTATGGATGTTTGATTTTGGATAGATCTTGAATGAAATAATTAGGCTTTGCTGATTGGTTTGATTTTTGATTTTGAGATTTTGTCCTTGATCTTGATTTGATTTTTCTTGATTTTGATTTTGAACAAAAAGACCCTAAGATAAGTTTGATAATGATCTAAAAGGATAATTGTGTTCTCAAAGGATGATGATTTGGATATGTGAGAAGAAGATGCATCTACCCACACCTACCCAATAAGATGATTGTTTCACTAAGTATATGAGAAGGATTCATATACATACACTAAGCTAGACAAGATGATTTGGATGACTTTGACTAAGGATATGCAAAAGGATGCATTTACACATTCCTAGCCAAAGGGTGTTTTGATAAATGTTTTCAAGGACTTGATCTCAATGATTTTGGTGTTTTCTTGATTTTGTCATAAAGCCTAGCATTTCAAGGATGATTTCAAGGTTTTTCAAAAGATGACTTGTGAGATGGATGTTTGGATGTTTTGAAAGATGGATGAAAGAGGTTTGATTTGTTTTGATCCCTAGATGAACCTAAAAAAGACCACTTTTTTTTCCTAGACCTAGGTATTGAAGAGCATGCATATGCTTCCTAAAGACCTTTGTAACCAAGGAATGATTTGAACATTTTGGATTTCCAATCAATGATTTGTGCTTTTTGGGATTTGGAGTCTTCAACACACATGAAAGTTCATTTTGCTTAGCTTTGCTTAATGGACTTATTTTACCAAAAACACTCTCTTTGATTAAAGTTTCAAACTAATATGTCCAATGTCTTAATTTCTTTAAACCCCACAAGATATTTTATGTGGAAATTCAATGAACTTAAGGCAAGGGTTTTCCTATTGTTTACTCAAGAAGACAAATTGAGGTATAATCCAATGCTTAGGAACCTCTACGAATGTGAATCCACAGGGAAAGCAGTAACATATGGATTGAGTCAATGATATTTGTCTTCAAGAGGGTTTGAAATTTTGAGAATCATGTTGAATGCTTGTTTGCAAAATGTTTTTGAATACACACTGTGTTTTCAAACAAAGAATAATTACAAGCCCTATGGATGTGTAAGACAATATTTGTTGGATTCCCACTTGAAAATCTACACGCTTATTCTAGCTTAATGGTTAGATGTTGATCTCCACTCCAATGCTCATTAACGCCAACGCAGCTAGCATCAACACCCATGAAATTCCCATGCATGTTTTTCTTTCCATCTCTACTAGAAGACCAGAAGAGGGTTTCTCGTAATCCATCGCTCTTGCACCAACAAATAGATCAAGGATTTGGAAAAATTCTAGCACATGGGTTCTAGTAAGGACACTTCTTCCGTCATTGCGGATATTTCGACCTTTACACGGCAAGAGTTCCTTCGATCCATCCTGTTGGAGCCAACCACGTGATTATGGCGTTTAACCAAAACCCTCATTTATATCCCGGCTGGAAATACTCTTGGCTTTAGAGTGTTACCGGTTGAGTCATCCCTTGGGTGAGTACTTTTTCCCCAAGGCAGGCCCTCTAAGATAAACAAAAGCAAGCAAAGACACAATCCATAACTTGATCGATCTTTGATGGCACAAAGAAAGAGAATGTACGCGAAAATGCCCCTACTCACACTCGCACAAGATGTTCAATTTTTAAGCCCAAATTGAAGTGTTTCAAAGCAATAAAATGTATTTTGAGTGTTTCTCTTGCACCCTAGATCGCACGAAGCGCAAGGGGAGAGGATACGCACTCAAAAGACAAAATCACACAAATCAAGCACTTGTTCGTTTTACACCCTTCAAAGCAATTGTGAGTTCGTTTTAAGCACCAAAATGAAGTGTGAGTTTTGATTGTTCAATTCTTAACCTCAAACAAAATCTAGTGCGTTTGTCCTAAGATTCCTTTTAAACCCCTTGCAATGAAAATTAAATTGTTCGTTTTAGACCCAAATGAAAATTAGTGTTCTAAAACGAAAGGATAAACAACTTCGTGAAGTAGTGTTGATCAACACTTAAAGTGTTAAAAAACACATTGTGTTTTCAAAAAAAATCATCCCCCTTTCATCTTCGTTTGCTAGCCTCCTCCTTCGCTTTGTACCTTTTCGCCTTCGCCTTTCCTTTGTACCTTCATTGTTCGTTTGTACCTATAAACAAAAAGATGATTATGTGAGAATCCAATTTGTTTTAATTTAACTTCAATCAATAATATGATCTCAAATGAAAGGACAAATGATTTGGATGATTATGATAATAAAAGGAGGATTCCTAAATCAATCATGTTTTGATATTGATTTTGTTGTGAAGGTACCACACTTGTTAGATCCATTCTTTTCTTTATCAAAATTCACATGTATTGAGTTAATCAAATCGATCATAAAGAATAAATTTCTCAAAAGCATGCTTATGATTTCGAAATAACTATAATAATGTGGCAATTTAAACTTTTGAAAAGTCAATGAATTGTTTTAATAAATCAGCCATACACAAAAGCCTCCTTGTATTCTCAAATGTTGGCTATCATAACAAATGTGATAATAACATTAGGACATTTATTATAATATGAGAGAATATTGAATAAAGATGCACTCAATCAAAATAAATCACTAAAGATCTTCATCATGGCGCTATGATTATGGAGATATGAATTCCAAGTGGTCAGTTCAGAAAAGTTCACAGCCTCCCTGCAAGGCGTCATGGTCTGTGGCGAGGTTGTCATGATCTCCAATTGTTCACAACTATCACCTTAATCTATTCAAGCCACAATACTCAAGACAGTATGGTTAACGTGAGCTGCTATCATCAAATGATTAGGTCATAATATTTCATAATCAATGGTAAAAAGTTAATAGTTCGCAGATCAGACAAATATTTGAAGAGTCACGTTTTAATACTGCACATGCTTCTTGAGTGCATTGTTGAGATGACTTTATGTGAGTGAATTTAGTGCTTCATTCGGCCCTCAATTCTGCCATCAATTTTGTCCTTCCCGCACAATTTGCCACACACATCCAATCGTACTAAGATCCATGACTTTCATCCTCCAGATTTAGAGCCTCGGAATCACATTTAAATGTGCTGCACATGTGTTAATGACAGAAGACAATGTAAGGGGAATGAATAAATACAAATCAGATTAGACAGCATACAATCTCCAAAAAGAAGAAGAAGAAAAAAAACTCAGTGTGAAGAGATCATTAAGAAAATAGTCCACACGTCTCAATCATTGATCGGCTGGCAGGCAACCGATCAATCCTTATCTGACCAAACCAGGGAATGATGCAATTTTATTTATGAGTAAGCAAAAGGACAGCGACTAAAGTGAGCTAGTTAAATCGACAGATAAGTGAGCTGGTTCAAAGTAAAAAAACACCCTCTAGAGCAAATACAAAAAGGCATAGCGCGCAGGTTGAGACTGGAGTTGGAAAAGATAGGAGAGCAAGTCTTAAGTCATAGAATCCAATAGAAGAAAACAAAGCACAAAAAGAAAAAAAATTCCTTGGCTTTTATTCCACACTCCTTAGCTCTGACCACAGTTGTTTCAAGCAGTGATGCAATTTAACCCAGAGACCTGCAAACACTGGTGGAGTCCATTTACTCTGACGGCCATAGCACTGGTAGTAACACTTGGCGGCGTTAAGAATGAATTCAAAAACTACGAAGACACATTTTTAATAGCTATCTACCAGCGAAGTGACAGTACAAGTTTATAGCCAACATAGTTGAAAGTCGGGCCTCTGAAACTCCATGATTGTTAAGGCATTTGACACTCCACTTTAGGCGCTATTTTGAAGTCATGTTTCCTTTGTTGAGATGGGAAAGCATTTTAGAATCCTGTGTTATCTGCAAAACCATCAATGTGGAAGAAAATGAGTATTAAATGCTTCATACTATCAAGGTTATTTATCCTTTTCAATTGCAAGCATCATTGTCGCAGAGGTGGAGACTTGGTCTGCAATAGTTGTCAGCGAATGTAAAAAAATAAACACTGAAAACCTGTATAGCTTGAACTGCCAGAAACATCCAAAATGAGGATGTATGGACAAAACACGCATCTATTTGATAATAAGCCTCAAGGGTATGGAATTAAATGGATGATGGAGGACTTGGATTAGGAACGCCTTCTATTGGATGATGATTTCGGTGCCATAGTGACATACAACATAGCAAGCATAACTTTGAACATACAACATAAATTGCGCTTTCACATATACCAAAGAGTCAGGAATTTTATCTATTACCAGTGCAAAATATATTGTTATTACTGCTTGCATGCAAACCCAAACATAACGTAGTAGTGATATAATAGAGATCTTTCAAAATGTATCATGGTGCAGCATTTATATCTACTAAAATGATCATATGTAATGCAGATATAAAGTAGATGCACGCTGCCCTCCTTCTAGCGCCACAATGAAGTACCCTAAATCTGCAATGTAAGACCAACCTCAAAAACTCATTAGAAGGGTTAGTCTAAACATACAAATCTGCAAATACCTCCATGAAATAGAATATCTATGCTAAAGAAATGCCACAAGTAACAAAAATAGCATCAAGAAGACATTTTAAAAGCAAGATAATCACCTATTCCATGTTGGATTGGTGTCACATGTGCTAGTGACCCTTTCCCAACCCTTGATCAAAGCTCAAATTTAAAATGCTATGAAGATGGTGGAGTGATGATGAACAAGATCAAATCTCAAATGAAGAGAGTAACCTTGCATAAAATTGTGGATCCCTGAATGAGAATGAAGGCCTCATTTTATAGATTTTCTTGATGAGAGATTGGCCAAGATGGTGAATGTGGGACTAAAGATCCTCCAATGAGAAGATGACACTTGTCAAGTGATGAATGGTCAATGGTTGTGCAAGATTTGGGAAGAGTGCCCAAGAGGGGGAAATTTTGAATTCAAATTTGCAATTAATTTTGAGAGGGGGACAAGAAAAACAACAATAAATGCAATGTTTGACTTGTCATGTTGAGGGAAAATGAGTGTTTTAATAAATCAATAAAATTGATTTATTGTGCAAGTGGCTAGATCTAGATAATGCAAGTGGGATGGGATTAACATTCAATCAGGGTTAGATGATGATTATGCTGATTTAATGCTGATTAGATTATTTGACTTTCAAGACTTTGATAATTGATTTATTTGAATTTAGAAAATGATGGAAGTATGATTTGGATTTGATTTAAAATAAAGTCCTGATTTATTTAATTAAATGGATGATGCAAGATGAAGGTTGAATGATAATGCTTATTTGATAAATGAGATTATTTAATGAATGGATGAAAGTGATGAATGGTCCTAATGCAACGTCTAGTTCGGTTGATGAATGAACATGATCAAATGCAGAATATTAATTTTGCATGTCTACAGTAATAACACATACTATCCCCTTGAAACTTGAGGCAAAGCCCTTCCATCAAAAGCAATGCCCAATGAATGCCTTGATTGAACCTCTAATTCTTAAAGAGGTATAGAAGTTGTTGTTAGTAAGACTAATTTTTCTAGTAAGGCATTCAACCTGGGTTGCCAATCTAGTTCTTGTTTGTAAAAAGAGTGGGGAAATCAGATTATGTGTCGACTTTAGGAACCTCAACAAAGCCTTAGATAAAGATAACTACCTGCTTTATTCTCTTGATGAAGTGCTGCAAATAGTCAATGGCTCGTAGACGATGTCATTCATGGATAGCTATTCAAGATACAATCAGGTACTGGTTAATTATAAAGATAGAATGAAGACCACCTTCACTACTAAGTGGGGGAAATTTTCCTATCAGAGGATTCCATTTGGTCTTATTAATGTTGGAGCGACCTTCCAATGTGCAACGAATGTCGCATTTAAAGACTTGGTAGGTAAATATATTATAATTTACATGGATGATCTAACTATGTTTTCCAAGAATAGGGAAGAGCATGCTACAGATTTGTGACAAGTTCTTTGAAAAGGTATAAGTTATGGTGTATCCCTTAATCCGAAGAAGTGTGTGTTTGGGGTTTTAGAAGGGAGACTATTGGGTCACATAATATCATAAAGGGGAATTTCAATTGACCTAGATAGAGTAGAATCCATTCTAAAACTGGCCATGCTAGGAAGCAAAAAGGAAATGAGGTCTTTCTTTAGAAAGATAAATTTTGTAAGAAAGTTTATAACTGGGGTTTGTAGAGATCATCAAACCCCTCAATGAAATGATGAAGAAGGATTCAAAGATTGAATGGAGAAACAAGGCTAAATTTTCCTTCTCACAAATTAAGCAGTCTATTTCAGAGGGACTTATCCTGACCAATCATAATTATTTGATTCCTTTCTACATTTATTCCTTCGCATCTGATCATTCGTGTGTTGTTGTTTTAACACACCAAAAGGGTGAAGGGGATGAGAGGCTAATAGCTTTTATGAGTTCTCCATTCAAGAATGTTGAAATTAGATATCCACCCTTGGAGAAATAGGCCTTTGCGCTAGTATGAGAAGTCAAGAAGTTTCAAAACCACATTCTTCACAGTCAGATTACCGCCATAGTTCTCGACTCTATAGTGAAGTCCCTTCTTATGCAAAGTGAGCTGGGAGAAAGACGAGGAAAGTGGATGGAAATTTTATAGAAATTCAACCTTGAAATCCACTTGATGAAGCTGGTCTGAGGATAAGGATTATCTAAGGCTATGGCTAATGTTGACACCAAGATTACTTGCTAACAATATATTGTGCAATCATTCACAGGTGATCCTTAGTACGCATATTTGATCTTCTTGTTGCTAAATAAAAAATGTCTGGATGGAATGAATACCACTCAAAGGAGAGCATTGATACTAAAGAGTTCCCACTATATTCTCAAAGGAGGAGCTTTGTATAGAAGAAATTTTGAAGGTGTCTATCTATGTTGCCTTGATCAACAACAAGCAAAACAGGCCATTATCGAGTTTCATGGTAGATATGGTACTGGGCATTGTTCTGTTGATTCCATGGTATGCCAAATTTTGAGATTGGGTTATTATTGGCCCCATGTGTTTCGTGATGCTCACCAACATGTCAGGACATGTCATACATGTCAGACTTCAACATCTAGGGAATGCAATCTAGTTATGCCCCTACAACCAGTAGATGAGGTAAGACCATTTGCCTAATGGGAATTAAATTTTGTCTGGGTGATTAATTTGAATTCGTCTACAGGTCACAGGTTCATTTTGATGACAACGGATTATTGTACTCACTGGACTAGAGCTCAGCCTTGCAATAACAACACCATTGAAGTCATTATCAAGTTCCTTAATGAATACATCATGACCTAGTATGGAGTATCGTTCGCCCTGGTATGTGATAATGGCCTTGCCTTTTCTTTTGCAAAATTTATTTAGTGGGAGTATGAACATAAAATTATGTTGAAATACTCTTCTAATTAATATCCATAGGGTAATGGCGTAGCAGAATGTACTAATAAGAATATGTTGAAGGTAATTAAGAAGTTATTAGAGATTAATCCTAGGGATTGGCACACATAGTTGAGATTTTCCTTATGGGCAGATAGAACTAGAATCAAATCCACCTTAGGAAACTCACTATTTAAGTTAATCTATGGACAAGACCTAATCATCCCTATTCATAGATACAAACACCCGTTCTTCGGTTCATGCAAGAGTTTTACTCTAATGATGATAGGATAGAGGTCTGACTGACTAGTGTACTCAATCTGGAAGAACAGAGAGATGTTTCTCTCCAACAATTTTCCAAACATCAAGTTGTTGCCAAATGCTGGTTTGACAAAAGAGCCAAAATTAAAGCCTTCAAAATATCAGACCTTGTGCTGATGTGGGATAAAGCCAGGGAAAGGAAAGGTGATCACCAAAAGTTTGACAGACTTTAGTTGGGTCCATGTCAGATTTTTGAAATCGTTGGTGAGAATGCCTTCTGGTTAAGTACTTTAATAGGAGACCATGTCCCATTGCCTATCAATGGGTAGTTTCTCAAACATTATTTAGGCCCATGAGGGTCTAATAGTCTTCCTAATTGTATATATGTAATTAGTTGTTTTCTTGCTCTCGGTTCATCTGTTTGCTTGTTTATTTTATCTTGTTGTTTTTTGTGTTTCTTTTCTCTTTTTTGTTGTTGCTAAGGGACCTTCATTTTCTCCATTTTAGAGTAAAGGGGTAGTTATTCAAAGTATACTAAGGGTACTGTTATGCCTTGCATAACCACCCCATTTTATTCTAGAATAAAATGGGTCCCCCTTTGTCTTTTCCCTTTGGCCTTTGGTTTTCTGCCTTAGGCGTTTTTCTTTTAAGTTTTGTCAGAAGCAGAACCGGGACCAATACTGGACTTGGAAATTACTCCCAAGTTCTGGTCTTGTTTCGTCCCTAGTTTCGGTTCTGACAACTCTTTATTTTCGTCTTTGGTTCTTTCTCGGAATCAGGTCCAGATCCGAATCAAAAGGTTAAACTTCTTCTAAAGTTTCTCTTTCGGATTCCATCCCGACCCCGACTCCGCCTTTCCTTTTCTCTCTCTTTGTCGTCGGGTTCTTCCCTTCGCGTTTTGGTTTGCTCTGGTGGACCCAGAATTGGAACTGGAACCGAACCTTGAAACTTGAAAAAGTTTCTAGTTCGGGTTCTGCTCGGATCCCGATTCCGCGTGTTTCATTCTTTCACTTTCCTTTTCTTATTTTATTTCATCGTGGGGTTTTCCCTCCCCTTTCTCTTTCTTTTCCTTGTCCTTTCTTTTTCTTTTTGAATGACGTCGGAGGCGGGTCCGGAACGGATCCCAAACCCAAACTTGAAAAAGTTTCTAGTTTGGGTTTGGTTCTGGTCCTGGTTCCACTGTGTCCGTTTGCTTTTGTTCTGCCCTTCTTCCGATCGTTTGGTCACAAGGTGTTTTCCTTCCTTTCCTATTTTCTTTTTCATTCTTTTTGTCTCTTTGTATGTTGTCGGAGGCGAGATCGGGATGGAATCTGAAACTAAAATTTTAAGAAGTTTCAATTTCGGTTTTTGTTTCGACCCCGCCCCCGTTGTGCTCCGCCTGGATTCGGTTTTTGTTCTGACCCCGCCAGCGTTCATTTCCGTCCTTTGCGTTTAGGTTTCCTTTGCGGACGTGGAGCCGGGATGGGGTATGAACTTGGAAATGTTGATTATTTCCATGGCTCGTTCCCATCTCGACTCCGATCCCGGTTCTGGTTTCTTTTTGGCCCCACCCCTCGCTTGTTTTGAAGGTGAGGGATGTGGTTTCTTGGTCGTGTTTTGTCCCGATCCCAGTTCCATCAGGATTCATCCAATTTTTCCTCTTGTTCCAGTTTCAATTTTGGTTCTGCCTCCGCCAGTTTTGAATGAAAGTGTTATTTCTTAGTCCCGCTCCCGCCTCCGCCGGAGTTGTGTTTCTTTTTAAAATTAAAGGCATGATAAATAATGATGTACTTTATTTTCCTTTGAGAGCTAATGGAGGATTTTTTTTTGTAGAATCGAGTAATTATCTAAAGATACCTCTCAAGGAAGTATCGGCAAAGGTTTTTGTTTCGGCATAATGTCTTGTCGAATGAAGGAAGTCACGCCGATAGGATGTGCCTTCAGGGAGAATGAAGGCATTCGATGAAATGTCTAGGCGACTCCAAAGTGTCTTAGCGAAAGCAAAGAGGGGCCCCACCAAAATGAAAAGAACCTCGGTGAAAGACTCAAGCCCCCTCACCAAAGGGTCTTGGCGAAGAAAGGTCACACCAAAGCAAAAGGGCCCGAGCTTGGAGAAATAGAAAGAGCTCAGGGAGACTCTGAACGGATGGAACGGGTTCAGTAAGATGTCTTTCCAACTCGATCGTGTCTTAGTGACAGGGCGTGCTCGCTACAAAAAGGAAGGCTCGCCAAGATGTCTTGGCGAGGGGGCTTAGGTCTTGCCGACAACAAAGGTAGGCTCGATAGGAGAAGGGGAGTTTGGGGTAAGTTCTCCCCTAAATAGGATTGTCTTCCCGACATGAAAATAAAATCGATGTGACTTCTAAGGCTCGATGAAACATCTCATCGATTGACCCAGGCCATGCCGATAACTGCTAAAGGATGAAATCGTATCAGGGAGACATCAATTGTGTCTCACCAACATACAACTGAATATGGACCAACTCGGGAACAATGGTATCTAGATCTCACGGAGAGGCCCAGTGCTCTACTTCCAGGGGACGGTCAATGTGCGGAAAGATCTAGAGCACAAAGAGGGCCGAAGAGGAGGAAGGAAGTCGTGAGCCATAATGCCAGTTGGTGTCTACTGACAGGGGTAGCTCGACATTAATGGCGATATTTTAGGGCACTCAAAGAAGCTCTACTGGAGCTCGAAAATGGACACGGAGGCATAGAAGTAAATGCGGTGGCTTCAAAAGATCTACAGATCACCCCCAGAATGATCTTTCACCAGCATGGATGGCAGAAGTGCGCATTTAATACAAGACTAACTCTTTTCGAAAGATCTGGATGCCGACTCTCTTGGAAGCAGATATTTTTGTAAACCCTAATGCAGGGGACAACACATTCTTGTTGATGCATTCTTTATATAAGGCATTCTTGCATCTTTGTAAAGGAGAGAGAAAGTGGTAGATAGAGAACTTCTATAGTTAGAACTTGTAGAGAGCTATTAGAGTCAGAAATTGTTAGAAGTAAAAGTTAGGAAAAATAGTGAACAGAGGTAGAGGAGACAGAACTGCATCCTGTTTCTTTATAAAAGGAAGCTTCTTTTGTCTTCTTAGTTAGGAGTTAGATTTAGCATAGAAAGGAATGTGTCTTTCCAGTTTCCTTAGTGTAGATGGAAGCAGTCTGAAGACACACATTTTCTATACACTGGTGATTGTGCCAGCTTGGTAAATATTGCTTATCTATTTTACTAACAATAGAAATAATCAGAGTTTAATCTACTTCATATTGTGTTCCTGAATGATATTTGTTTTAAGTTAATCATTTGATTTGAGGATCTTTAAGGAGTGAAATGTTATTTTGTGTTTTATTTAAATAGTAACTTAAAAATCTGTCATTTGAATTAGCACTGTGAATGAAAGAGGTTGTGTGTCAATCACAAGTTCACTTTGTTCTGCAGTTTCAGTTAACTAACTCCTTGAAAGATAGAAAGTCTGGTTAAGTTAGAAGAATTATCATTCTTTTCTATCCCAAAGCTCTAACCTATAGGTTTTATTTCATGCTTGATCTTAGAACGATCCAGAAGCTCAACAGCAGTAGGCCCCTTGAATATTACTATTGCATTGACCACTGAGGGACATCAACACAGTTGAGAACCAACTACAAGGACCTTGGGAGCTGAGATATCCATGTGATCATCTTTCTCTTTCAATAGAAACAAAGTAGTAATATTCTATTTGCATGTTGTTGTGCCAAAACACATGTCAACAGAGACTAGCGCTAGAGGGAGGGCCTAGAAGGACAAGCTGGATAACACTGGGTTTTTCTCACCAGAAAGGTCCCATAGAGTTCTTCAATCAACTAAAAATCCACCACCTTTGATAGAACTCAAGACCCCAACAAGACACAAGAGTCACAAGACTGGGGCAATAATCATACCACCCTTATCAGCTCCACTCACTCCACCAGGCTTTTCACCAATACCCTAGTGGATATCCATCAATCCACCATCCAATCCATCTCAATTGTCATCACAGCTGGTTCAACCCATACAACAGCCAACTCAACCACCACCACCCCCACCAATGGCGTTCTTTCAGAATAATCCTTCTCTCTTGGGGACTATCCCTGGAGGTTTTCATGATATGCCCAAGAACCCTAAGAAATTTTGCACCAAGTACATTCATGGTGAATCAAGGAGTACTGAGGAGCACATACAAGCTTTCAAGGATGCTTGTACTAGAGCTCAGATAGCTCATCATGATGTAGTTTGTAGGTTATTCCCTTACTCCTTAGGGGATATGGCATACAATTGGTACCTAAATCTCCCTATGGTTCCATTATGACCTGGACACACTTGGAAAATACTTTCATTAATTAGTTTAGGGTTTATGTGGATCCAACCCTTTTATACCACCAATTTTCCACTATCAGGAAAGAGCCATGTGATTCCTTGCCCCTGTTCAATACCAGATTCCAATGAATGTATAGGAGATTGCAAGACCCCTATCTAGTCACTGAGGACAGTGCCATTCAAGCTTACTTTAGAGTTATAGACCCTTTGCTAGGTTTGTTCCTGCAAAGGACTTATCAACCAGCTGATATTGACTCTCTGTCCAAAGTTTATCATTTAGTTATTAAGCTACAACAACAAATTAGTTGTCAACAAGGAAGTTTAGGAGGAGGTTTTCCTTCAATGGGATATCAGATGCATAGCCCAACCCCTCTATTCAATACTATCCTGAGAATGTCTCCTTCCCACTATGGACCTATGTCTGAATTGCAAACCCAACCACCTATCCCATTCTTTGCTACTGGGACTTCTAATCCCTTTCAACAATCACAGCTTCTTCAAAATTTCCATGGTCATCCCAACCAAGTTGGAACACCAAATCATGGTGGTCGACCACCTATTGCTAAGAATGTGGAAACTAAGAAGACAAATCAACTTACAAATGAGGTAGAGACCTTGAAGAAAACACTATCTCAAGTTACAAATGACATGGCTCAACTTCGATTGAACCCCTCCCAAAACCAAGGCAACTACCCTAATCAAAACAACAACAATCAAGGTACTTATCAAAACCATAACAATTACAACCAAAGGGGTTATCAGGGTCAAAAATCCTCTAACCAAGGGTACCAAAACCAAAATAGAGGGTACAACCAAAGGCCATATAACAATAGACAGTGGAATACAGGGCCCAATAATGGTGGAGTTTTGCATAACTATCAACCTAATGAGGAGAGATCACATATGGCAAATGTGGCTGACCTCAACTTCATGACCAATTGGTGCAGGCTGCATGATACTACAACCCATTCTGAGGTGAACTGCCCTGAAATGGAGAAAGTTGTCAAGATGGCACAGTCAGATGCCCAAACATTTCAAGGGAATCCTCACAAAGAAGGTGGCTCAATAGATATAACAATGAATTATGACCTCTTTGAGGAGGAACCTTCATTCCCAAGACAAGAGGAGAATGAACCAGAGGAAGATTCATATGATGCCCAAGCCTTTCAGTCAAAAGGAGGACACTTCCTGAGAAATCAAAGTAAGGGGCCATTCACTACATCAGCACCACCTAATCACATGGTGCCTCCAAATCAAAGTGTTGATAATAATCCTCCTCCACCAAAGGGCCCGCTTGACTTTCATAACAAGGCTAATCCCTCTGGTGTTTTCAAAAGTAATCCAAGTTATAATGCAGAATTTGACATTGTTTCTGAGATGCAGAAACAAAAAACTTCTTTGTCATATTTTGACATCTTAAAGTGGTGCCTTGCTCAAAGGGAGATAATGTTGAAAGCTTTGGATCAAGCTGACAAATTAAAAGGGAAAATCAAGGTGGCACCTGCTAGGGATGTGAATGCAGCCTTGTACAGAAACAAGGTAGGTACTCCACCTTTTCTTTCAAGTTTAAGAATTTCTGGGAAGAACCTACACAACTGTCTATTGGATTCAGGGGCTTCAGGCAATTTTATGCCATTTTCCATATGTAAGAAGTTGGGATTGAACCCCATTCAGACAAATAAGAAGGTCATTCAACTGGACAAGACAGAGGTTAATGTGGTAGGGGAATTAAGAAACATACATGTTCAAGTAGGATCAGATCCTAGAATCCTAACCAACATAGATATTCAAGTGGCAGACATCCCCGAGACCTATGGTATGCTACTGAGTCGAGATTTGATGAAAATTCTAAGGGGATATCTTTCCCTTGACTTCTCACATATGTGGCTGCCATGGAGAGGGATTCCCACTTAGATTAGAATTGAAAGTGAGCCTCGCCTCAAGCATATCATTATTGAGTATGATTGCCCGAATGAGGTAGCTTACTTTGAGACTGAGATGGGGGTTTATAAAAGAGAATAAATTCTAACCTTCTCAGTTCTCAATTCCAAAGACATGTCAATATAGAAACTCCCTGACCCCACGATTGATGAAAATCAGCAGGCCTTGATTAGAAAGCTGCAACAAGATCAGTTGGTCTTGGGAGAAGACGTTGATTTGCAAAGTCTCCTACTCCCTAATTGGTGTAGGGTACATTACCAAAACCATTCTGAATTGACTTGTCAACCCTGCATTGACATTTTAAATCATGTTTCCTAAGCTGAGGGAGCTAGCTCAAGTCACCCTGAGACCATTGCAGGCTGCTTCTCATTTGGGGCCAAGGAAGCAACAATGCTTACCAGGGATAGGATGCCTTTAATTGAAGTTCCTTCTCAAATTGAACCCACCCCAGACATATTTCCAAACCAGCATATTTTTGAGGAGCAACCCCAAGATACAAGTGAATGTCAAGAAGATAACCTTGGGTCACATGATACATCTATACAGGGATTGGGAATTACTCCTTAGGAACCTATTGAACACCTGTTCTCTATATATGATTTAAAAGATCAGGTAGTCCCACCCCTGGCTCATTCTAATCAAGTGCCCTCAATGACTTCGAAAGGACCAGCCCCAACTCACGATCATCTATGGACCCTCACATTTGATGGATCCAAATCTAAGACAGGCTGTGGTGCTAGGATTGAACTAACCAACCCTAAAGGGAAAACCTTCTTTGCTTCTTATAGGTTGCAGTTTGAGTGTACCAACAACATAGCAGAATATGAAGCCCTAGCTAGGGGGCTGATGTTTGTACACAAGAAGAAAGTCACAGCCTTGATGGTCAAGGGAGATTCAGAAATAGTTATTAGGCAAGTGCGCAGCCAGTACACGTGCCACAACAAAAGGCTCGTAGCATATAGAAATCGGGTGTGGAACCTGATTAAGTACTTTGATGCCTTTGGAATTAGCTTGATCCCTAGGGAAGAAAATCATATAGCTGACTCATTAGTTGTTGCTGCAAGCACCCTGGAACCTATGCAAGGCTCCAAGCTCAAGAAATTCTCAGTGGAATTGATTTCCACCCCTACAGTTCCTGACAATGTTAGGAATTTTCAATTTTTTGATGATGACCGACATATCCTTGCTTTCCTAGCAAGTTCAAATGTTTTCCAAGGGAAGATCATTGATGAGTCCAACATAGATCAAGGAGATTGGAACCCCGAAGATTGTGATACAGAAGGGGTCCTTCATCTAAAAAGTAATAACATTCCTAAGGGAATGGTTGCTTTAGAAATAATTTTTGACTCAAACCCAAGAGCTCGAGAGAAGGCATCAGCTGAAGAAAAAGGAGGAAAATATGAAATTGTTAATCTGGATGACTCTAGCCATGAAAGGAATGTCTACATAGGGAAGGCCTGCCCTGAAGCAATCAGAAAAGACATATTGGCAGCACTTAAGAAAGATATTTCTGCAATTTCCTGGGGATATGAAGACTTAAAGACATTTGATGCTACTGTAATGACTCATACTATTCCCCTGAAGCCTGAAGCTAAGCTTTTTTTATAGAAACAACGCCCTATCAATGCTTTGATTGAGCTACTGATCCTCAAAGAAGTCCAGAAGCTACTCTCTGCAAGGATAATCTTCCCTGTGCACCATTCAACCTGGGTGGCCAACCTAGTCCCAGCCTGCAAGTAAAACGGGGAGATCAGGCTATGCGTTGACTTCAAAAATTTGAATAGAGCCTCAGAAAAGGATAACTACCCACTCCCTTCTCTGGATGAAGTGTTGCAGATAGTCAATGGATCTCAGATGATATCCTTCCTGGATGGTTATTCTGGATATAATCAGGTGATGGTTAACTACGAAGGTAGAATGAAGACAACCTTCACTACAAAGTGGAGAACGTATGCTTATAGAAGAATGCCATTCAGTCTGATAAACGTTGGAGCAACTTTTCAGCGTGCCATGGACATAGCATTCAAGGATCTGATTAGAAAGTGCATCATTGTTTACATGGATGATCTGACAGTGTTCTCCAAAGATAGATTGAACCACGCTGCAGACTTAGCCAAAGTCCTTCAAAGATGTATCCAATATGGAGTCTCCTTGAATCCCAAAAAGTGTGTGTTCGGGGTTTCTGAAGGGAAACTTTTAGGACACATAATCTCTGAGAGAGGAATATCAATTGATCCAGACTGAGTTGAGTCCATTCTGAAGATATCCATGCTAGGAAGCAAGAAGGAGATGAGATCCTTCTATGGAAAGATCAACTTCGTGAGGAAGTTTATCACAGGCTTTGCAGAAATTGTGAAACCCTTGAATGAGATGATGAAGAAGGATGCCAAGATAGAGTGGAGTGATGAGGCGAAGGCTGTATTTTCTCAAGTCAAGTGATCCATTTCAGAAGCTTTAGTCCTCACCAGCCCTGACTACTTGAGGCCATTCTATATTTATCCCTTTGCTTCTGAACATTCTTGTGCAGCTGTCCTAACTCAACAAAGAGAAGAGGGGGAAGAAAGGCCAATCACCTTCATGAGCTCTCCATTTAAAAATGCTGAAGTTAAGTACCCACCTCTTGAAAAACAAGCTTTTGCACTAGTCAGGGCTGTCAAGAAGTTCTGACATTACATTCTCTAGAGCCAAATCATCGTTGTAGTCCCTGACGTTGTTGTGAAGTCTTTATTCATGCAGAGTGAGCTAGGAGAAAGAAGAGGGAAATGGATGGCCATCCTACAAGAATTTGATCTAGAGATACACCCCATGAAACTAGTCAGGGGTACAGGCTTGTCTTAGTCCATGGTGAACGCTGGAGATAATATCATCTATCAGCAATACACGACCCAGTCTTTCTCTAACGATCCTTGATATGCTGATATCATTTGTTTCATGCTCAATAATCGATGTCCCGAGGGAATGAATGCAACTCAAAGGAGAGTGCTAAGAATTAAGAGTTCTCATTACATGCTCAAAAGAGGGTTGCTATACAGGAATTTTTTTGAAGGAGTGTACGTACGATGCCTTGATCACCAAGAGGCTAAACATGTGATCTTTGAGTTTCATGGGAAACATGGCATAGGTCATGGTTTTGCGGATTCTTTGGCTCATCAGATCCTTCGATCTGGTTATTACTGGCCTTGTGTGTTCAAATATTCCCATCAACATGTGAGAACATGTCACATATGTCAAATTTCTGCATCAAAAGAACGCCACGCAGCCATGTCGTTGCAACCCGTCTATGAGGTAAGGTCGTTTGCCTAGTGGGCACTGGATTTTATTGGGGTGATTAACCCAAACTCTTCTGCAGGACATAAATTCATCTTGACTGCCACTGATTACTGCACAAGGTGGACAGAGGCTATACCCTACAAGAACAGTACAACAGAGGTAGTTTTCAAGTTCCTCACCGAATGCATCACTACAAGGTTTGGGGTACCCTTCGCGTTGGTATGTGGCAATGGCTCTGCTTTTTCTTGTGCTGAATTCATTTCATGGGCATATGATCACAAAATTGTCTTGAAGTATTCTTCAAATTATTACCCACAAGGAAATGGAGTTGCTGAATCTACCAACAAGAATCTCTTAGGGATAATTAAGAAATTGCTAGAAAAAAATCCTAGGGACTAGCATACCCAGCTGAGATTTGCATTATGGGCAGATAGGACTAGGATTAAGGCCGCTCTAAGAACTTCACCATTCAAGCTAGTATATGGCCAAAACCCTGTGTTTCCTATCCATCTGCAGATACCTATCTTTGAGTTCATGCAAAAATTATACTCTAATGACAATAGGATAGATGTCAGATTAGCTGCTTTGTTGAAATTAGAAGAACAAAGAGATGTCACCCTGCAACGGTTCTTTACAAGCCATGCTATTGTCAAACGTTGGTTTGACAAAAGAGCCAAAATAAAAGCTTTTAGAATATCTAACCTTGTGCTATTATGGGATAAAGCCAGTGAAAAGAAGGGCAGCCACCAGAAATTCGATAAATTTTGGCTAGGTCCCTATCAGATTGCTAAGATCTTGGGAGAAAATGCTTTTAGACTAAGTAGTTTAACAGGAAAACCTGTTCCATTGCCTGTCAATGGGAAGTTTCTTAAGCATTATTTTGAGTCATAAAGCATGCTAATTTTCTATTCTGCATATAAATAGTCGGTTATTCTTCACGTAAATATTTTGTTTGTTTACTACTTGTAAATAGTATGCTTTTCTGTTTGTAAGTGGTTCTAGGTCTCTGTTCGCTTGTTGCTTTTTCTGTCCTCTTGTTTCCTTCATTCCTAGTGTCAATTTTGTTTTGTTCTTGGGGGCTGGTCTATTTCTTTCCATCTTGAAATGGTGGGTTGTTATCTCAGGCATATCATGGTTATTAGGAGAGAAGTGGTTTAGATATTTTCAGATTTACTAATTGGGTTCTTTTGTCCTAAATTCTTTGTTTTATGCCCATTGTCAACAGAAGTTGTGGAAGGTCTTGAAAACAAGGTACAAAGTAAATAGCCTTCATTAGCTCTCCCTGAATCTTTCACAAATCATCAGGATCATCTCCTCTTATAATAGTATATTTTTCCTAGGGTGATAGTGTGGTAAGATTTGAGTGAAAAATCCAGTTCCCAAGTGCTATTATGAGGTCCATGGTAATTTTCAACCCAGATCAGATATTAAACATCTGACATATTGAGAAAAATTGAATGAAATAATCTGAAAAGAAAGAAAAGAATTATCTAAAGAAAAGAAAAGAGGATTCAATATGAATGGGTGATTCCAGTATCTCTACCGGGGCTATGGATGCCTGACTGGCAGTAGAGTAATGTTGTGAGAAAACTAGAGGTATCTCCATCGGGGCTATGGATGCCTAACTGGCAGTGGAGCAATGCCCAGGATATTATTGCACGACAGCTAAGGGGAATCAACTCATGTAGCTCAAATCTTGTACATTTTTGTTCAAAAGATCGAGAAAACTTTATAAGAAAGTGATGCACAATCAAGCACACACATAGATTCAGGGGTAGCCAGTGTTGATTTACATTTGAGATTCTAGCTCAGCCTTGGTTGCTAAAACTGACCCAACTGGAGTTGTGATGTTCATAAACCAGGAGTTATGGGTAGCTGAATCCTTTAGCCTCTTGAAAATGGTCAAACCATTTTTCCAGCCAAGTCGCCATTTGTTATGCCTTGCATAACCACCCCATTTTATTCTGGAACAAAATGGGTCCCCCTTTGTCTTTTCCCTTTGGCCTTTGGTTTTCTGCCTTAGGCATTTTTCTTTTAAGCTCTGTCGGAAGCAAAACCGGGACCAATACTGGACTTGGAAATTACTCCAAAGTTCTGGTCTTGTTTCATCCCCAATTCTGGTTTTGACGGTTCTTTGTTTTCGTCTTTGGTTCTGTCTCAGAATTGGGTCCAGGTCCGAATTGGAAGGTTAAACTTCTTCTAAAGTTTCTCTTTCGAATTCCATCCTGACCCTGACTCCGCCTTTCCCTTTCTCTCTCTTCGTCGTCGGGTTCTTCCCTTTGCGTTTTGGTTTGCTCTGGTGGACCTGAAACCGGAACTGGAACTGAACCTTGAAACTTGAAAAAGTTTCTAGTTTGGGTTCCGCCCCAATCCCGATTCCGTGTGTTTCATTCTTTCACTTTCCTTTTCTTCTTTTGTTTCCTCATGGGGTTTTCCCTCCCCTTTCTCTTTCTTTTCCTTTTCCTTTCTTTGTTTTTTCAAATGATGTCACAGGCGAGTCTGGAATGGATCCCGAACCTAAACTTGAAAAAGTTTCTGGTTCAGGTTTGGTTCCGGTCCCAGTTTTGTTGTGTCTGTTTGCTTTTGTTCTACCCCGCTTCCGATCGTTTGGTCGCAGGGTGTTCTCCTTCCTTTCCCCTTTTCTTTTTTATTCTTTTTGTATGAACTTGGAAATGTTGATTATTTCCATGGCTCGTTCCCATCCCGACTCCGGTCCCTGTTTCGGTTTCTTTTTGGCCCTGCCCCTCGCCAGTTTTGAAGGTGAGGGATGTGGTTTCTGGGTCTTGTTTTGTCCTGATCCTGGTTCCACCGGGATTCGTCCAATTTTTCCTCTTGTTCATGTTTCAATTTTTGTTCCGCCTCCGCCAGTTTTGAATGAAAGTGTTATTTCTTAGTCCCGCACCCACCTCCGCCAGAGTTGTGTTTCTTTTTAAAATTAAAGGCATGATAAATAATGATGTACTTTATTTGCCTTTGAGAGCTAATGGAGGCATTTGTTTTGTAGATTCGATTTATTATCTAAAGATACCTCTCAAGGAAGTATCGGCAAAGGTTTTTGTTTCGGCATAATGTCTGGCCGAATGAAGGAAGTCACGCTGATAGGATGTTCCTTCAAGGAGAATGAAGGCATTCGGCGAAATGTCTGGGCAACTCCAAAGTGTCTTAGCAAAAGCAAAGAGAGGCCCCACCAAAATGAAAAGAAGCTCGGCGAAAGACCTAAGCCCCCTCGCCAAAGGGTCTTGGCGAAGAAAGAAGGTCACACCGAAGCAAAAGGGCCCAAGCTCGGGGAAATAGAAAGAGCTTGGGGAGACTCTAAACGAATGGAACAGGTTCGGTAAGATGTCTTGCCAACTCGATGGTGTCTCAGCGACAGGGCATGCTCACTACAAAAAGGAAGGCTCACCAAGATGTCTTAGCTAGGGGGCTTAGGTCTTGCCGACAACAAAGGTAGGCTCGGTAGGAGAAGGGGAGTTCAGGGTAAGGTCTCCATGAAACAAGATTGTCTTCCTGACATGAAAATAAGATCGATGTGACTTCTAAGGCTCGCCGAAACATCTCATCGATTGACCCAGGCCATGTGGATAACTGCTAAAGGATGAAATATTATCGGGGAGACATCGATGGTGTCTCATCGACATGCGACTGAATATGGACCAACTTAGGAACAATGGTATCTAGATCTCACGGAGAGGCCCAGTGCTCTACTTCCAGGGGACGGTCAATGTGCGGAAAGATCTGGAGCACAAAGAGGGCCGAAGAGGAGGAAGGAAGTCGTGAGCCATAATGCCAGTTGGTGTCTACTGACAGGGGTAGCTCGACATTAATGGCGATATTTTAGGGCACTCAAAGCAGCTCTACTGGAGCTCGAAAATGGACATGGAGGCATAGAAGTAAATGCGGTGGCTTCAAAAGATCTATAGATCACCCCCAGAACGATCTTTCACCAGCATGGATGGCAGAAGTGCGCATTTAATACAAGACTAACTCTTTTCGAAAGATCTGGATGCCGACTCTCTTGGAAGCAGATATTTTTGTAAACCCTAATGCAGGGGACAACACATTCTTGTTGATGCATTCTTTATATAAGGCATTCTTGCATCTTTGTAAAGGAGAGAGAAAGTGGTAGATAGAGAACTTCTATAGTTAGAACTTGTAGAGAGCTATTAGAGTCAGAAATTGTTAGAAGTAAAAGTTAGGAAAAATAGTGAACAGAGGTAGAGGAGACAGAACTGCATCCTGTTTCTTTATAAAAGGAAGCTTCTTTTGTCTTCTTAGTTAGGAGTTAGATTTAGCATAGAAAGGAATGTGTCTTTCCAGTTTCCTTAGTGTAGATGGAAGCAGTCTGAAGACACGCGTTTTCTATACACTGGTGATTGTGCCAGCTTGGTAAATATTGCTTATCTATTTTACTAACAATAGAAATAATCAGAGTTTAATCTACTTCATATTGTGTTCCTGAATGATATTTGTTTTAAGTTAATCATTTGATTTGAGGATCTTTAAGGAGTGAAATGTTATTTTGTGTTTTATTTAAATAGTAACTTAAAAATCTGTCATTTGAATTAGCACTGTGAATGAAAGAGGTTGTGTGTCAATCACAAGTTTGCTTTGTTCTACAGTTTCAGTTAACAAACTCCTTGAAAGATAGCAAGTTTGGTTAAGTTAGAAGAATTATCATTCTTTTATGTCCCAAAGCTCTGACCTATCTTTTGTTGTTTCTTTAAAAACCCTAGTTAAGTTAGGTTTTATTTCATGCTTGATCTTAGAACAATCCAGAAGCTCAACACCAGCAGGCCCCTTGAATATTACTGTTACATTGACCACTGAGGGACATCAACACAATTGAGAACCAACTACAAGGACCTTGGGAGCTTAGATATCCATGTGATCTTCTTTATCTTTCAGGAGAAACAGAGTAGCAATATTCTGTTTGCATGTTGTGCCAAAACACACATCAACAGGTACTAGGAGATAAATTGTTGTACGTATTTTCGGGTATGTCTACTGAAATCTTTCATTTCAGGCACTTATGTTTTATGTTAATTTTAATAACAATATGAAAGGTTAAGAACAAAAGGGTACATTGTAAGTGATCTCATAAACCATGGCTAAATCTGTCACATAATAGATAAAAACATCTATTTTCATAAGGGACTATTCATCTTAGGGTGACTATATTCATATTTCAAGTGAAAAATCCGAGTCCTTAACACTGTCATGAGGTCCACCATAGTTCTCAACCCAAATTTTAGGTTATTACATCTGAGTATCGAGTAAAGATAAGAAAAATTTTCTTCAAGTAAAGCCCATTCAAAAGAAAATGAAAGCATAAAGATGGAAAACTCAATATGATAAGGGTAATTTAAGTATCTCTACCGGGGCTATGGACGCCTGGCTGGTAGTAGAGCAATGCTTTGAGAGAAATAGAGGTATCTTCGTTGGGGCTATAGACACTTGGCTTGCAGCGGAGCAATTCCCAGGATATCATTGCACGATAGTTAAAATGGCTCAACTCACGTATCTTGAATCTTAATACAGTTGTTCAAGGATAGGTAGAGTCTCTAGGAAAAAGATGAACCATACATGAACACACTCAGATTCGAAGTTGTTTTTGTTGATTTACGTTTGAGATTCCAATTCAACCTTTTTTTTTATAATTGATCATACTTGAGTTAAAAATGTTCATGTATGAAAGGTTCTGGGTGGCTGAATTCTTCAGTATCTTGAAAATGGGTAAACCATTTTCCCAGTTGAGTCGTGAAGTTATGCCTTGCATAACTACCCCATTTTTGTTTTGGTCAAAATGGGTCCCCCTTTTGTTTTTTTATCCTTCATGTTCTTCTTCGGGTCTTAGGAGTTGTTTATTTTTCTCCTAAGTCTTGGTTTTTTTTGTTTTTCAAGTTCGGGCTTTGGACCGGCACTGACACTTATTACTTTTTGAAGTATAAGTTTTTGTTCATGTTTCAATCTCAATCCCTATGATTTGTCTTGTCTATTTGTCGGGTTTCAAACCGAAGACTTTTGACTGAACTTTGCATTTTTTGAAAGATCGGTCTCGCTCCATGTCCCGATCCCAACCCCCACTTGCCTTTGTTCTTACAAACTTGCATTTATGACAACTGCACCGATCCTAAGGCCTGACCAAACTGCATTTAATGTTTAACTGTTCACTTGTGCGAATGGGTTTTTATTCTGCCCCTCCTCGAATTTCATCCATTCTACATCAAGCAGTTTGACGAAGTGAACAAGAGCGACGCCAACCTAGGGTTCAAAGAGGTACTTCGATTCATCATTGTGTTGTCAGAATTCCTAGTTGCATTCAGAGGTGGGTGTTTTTCTTGTGTTTTCCTTCCTTGTTTTCATTTTGGTTGTGTTTTCTTTGGGTGTTTGTTATGTTTGCTTTGTTTCTTCACTTGCTCCTGGTTTGTTTCATTTTGATTTTTTTCCTCATTCTTGAACCCTTTGGTTCATTCAGCATGCTTTTCTTTTTCTTGTATTTTTTGTTTTGCTTTATGGTCGCATAATTGTCCATCTTGTTGTCCCCTAGTTTTCTAGGGTTTTTTTGTACTATCAAGTTGAAAGGTGTTTGAAATGCTCAATTTAGAATTCTGATCATTTCAACAAAAATATTGGTCCAAAGCAATAATTTGATCTTGAAGGTACCGTCTGGGGATATTGTTACATATACTTTTTCCTTCATTATTATTGCTTTGCGATTCTTGATTCTCACATGTATTTTAGATTCAGGAATCAAAACTCCACTTAGGGTTTTACTATTTTTGAGTCTAGGTTGCTTCACTTGCCCGATCATGACTTCTGATGTTCCATCAGGATCGGGTATTGAATCGATGCCATGGAATGTTAAAAGGGTTTTGACAAAGTATTACTCAAAGTCTCAATTTTGATCCCTGCATTATAGTTAGGATCAAAAGTTGGGTTGACACCAAACCTTGGCCACATTATTAAATACCATGACTAGAAAAAGTCCCCATCTTGATTCTCAATATCTTATCGAGATCAAAACTCAGGTCTGGCCTATTCTCATCTTACATATTTAAGGCCTGGTACAGGACAAAGTCTCAGTCCTGATCCTGATATCTTATCAGGATCAGAACTCAGGAAGTTACTTACACTTATTCATCACTTCGGGCTTGGTTTTGAATCATGACCCAATCCCGACTTTTGATTCAACATCAACATCAGAACTTAGTATAAACCCTTCATTGACTCCATTGATTAAAGTTTTGCTACCTAGGGAAGACCAGATCCCGATTCCCAAACACTGCGGAATCGAACCATGGAATTGCACTAAACTTCTTCATTGACATGAGTACAGGTTCCGAGTCACGACCCGATCCCAACTTCCTACAGAGTTCAATTTTGTTCTTAAAATTGTCAGGTTCTTGTTTCTATCTCGAACCTGAAACCCGAAGATGCTCAATTAACTTGTTGGATAGGATTTTAGCTTGACTTAATACTGATATAATATGAATTCTTGTGTTAAATTTCTCTTCATATGTATTGTATTTTATCTGATAATGGTCAGTAGTGCAAGATAATTAGAAAATGTATGACTCATAGGAAGAGGTACCCACTGAAGGAACATCTAATGGAACAAGGCCAAAGAGGTTAAAAGCAAAACAAGTGCCTCTTACAATGAAGTACACATTCCAAGGGAACCCAGTACCATCTAAGTTTGGGTTCGAGGTCATGAACATCACTGACACATTGGTTGGACACATGGATTTCGAGCAGTTTCACATAGATGCCTTTTCAGAGAATGATACACCAAGGGCAAAGAGGATTGCAGATTCTGGACTAGCTCATGTGGCTAGTTTTCCTATTTTTGTAGAGTTCCTTGAATTTATTCTAATTTATGCTCAAACATACAATCCTATTCAAAGGCAGTGCATTGATGCACAAGGAAATGTAATAATTGTTCTAACCCCAACAATGATCAAGCATGTTTTTGATCCTCCTCTTTATCTCGATCTCAAGATCATGACCAAGGATCACACACTTGATAACTAGGAAAAGGATGTGGAAGGAAATAAGAAACTTATCAACAAACAATCTCTAAAAATAGAGAAGTCATTGAAGAAGTTGCCAACTAATCCTAAGAGGTCAAATTTTTCTAAAGATATAGGAGACATGATTACGTTGTTGACCATGGTATTTGGAAAACAAAATTATCATGTTTTTTTATCACTGGATGTTCCCATTCATCCAACTGATTCTGGAAGGGAAGTAATTTCTAGACTGGGGACAAATAATTTTTGATAATATACATAACAAACTACTGAAAGTAGCAAAAACCAAGACATTTTATATGTCTTCATATGTCATATATTGTGCTACAAGGATGGGACGGTTTCCTAGATTAAACACTAAAGGGCCAATGGATGATGACCTAGATCAAAAGAAGGTCTAGGAACATTATGACCAACTGAAGATTAAGGAGGAAAAAAAACATTTTAAAAGAGTCAACGATGCATTTTTGTATGTTGTTATCAATTAGCTCATAGGTGACATTGGTTTCAAGTTGTCACAAGAGGCTATGGAATTCATTTGAGAATGGGGATATTGGTTTATTCAATACCCCAAGTCCACTTATTTTATATTTTTTGGGTATGATGGTCATCCTTTTAAACTACCAAGGTGTTGTGGTGATAGATGGGTATTAATGGAGTTTTCTCAACAAGTTCCCGAGGTAAATGCTAAATTTTTTGCGCAACATAAGATTGTTTGTCATTCTTTCCCAATGCAGTTGGGATTTTATTCTTGTTCCTCTTTAATAATGGCTAAGACAGCAACGGAAGAATTTTAGTCTATGAATTTCCAACAGCATACTTATAGGAAATTCTTTGATCCAAGAAAGAAAATGTATGGGTTGTATGCTTCTCAGTTTCCCCATCATCACCCACTTCTCAAGGACTTTTGGGCCAATCTTCAAGATCAATTTGAAGTGAGGAAAAGGAGGTATGAAAGATTAAAAATCCCCCAGATGAGAGATTTTGGGGTTAAAACAAATATTTCAAAAGGAACTACTGATGATGGTATCACACTTGATCCTAGATATGAAATGGATAAAGTAGCCAATGAGGATTTGGATCCCATCAATTGGGCAGAAAAAAAAAGAAACTAAAATCCATAAAATATCACAAGGAGTGGTGAACAGAAGTTTGAAATGGATTGTGCTTTGTGTGAAGCAACCAATAGTTAAGGATTCAAAGAAAAGAGGTTCTAGCAATGAACCTATTTCCTCCACAGAAACAAAACAATATAAAAGATTGAAAAAGGATGTTGCAACAATCGATGCAACCACATAAGAGCCTCCCTCAATAGAAAAAGTTTCATTGCAGCAAATTGATGATTCTTTGTGAAAAGAAAAAGTTACTTTTGAGGTAGCTATTGTTGGGGTTACTTCAGGCTTGGGTGCCATAGCCTTAGCTGTTGTGCATCTTGGAGAAGAACTTTTTGAACAAGCACTTTTTGTTGTCCCTCCACAAGCCAAGGATACTATTCCTACCATGCCATCAACATCAGGAACAAAAACTGTTGAACAAGAGAGGCCCCCTGTGATTGATGTAACAAAATCACCTATCTCCTCAAACTCTAAAAGAACTCCATCTCAGGAAGGAGAGAGACCGAAATGGGAAGAATATCTAAAGAAGGTTGAGGAAGATCCTGGAGAGGAGGAAATTGGATTTGAACCTAGGAGCCTATACAGTGAGGAATTAGGATTGAATGAAGTTTTGATTGAGAAAGAACAAGAGGAACTACTAGAAAGTGCCCAAAGGTTAGCCATTGAACAATTGGCTCAGGAAGAGCAGGAACCAAGAAAGAACCTTGAAGAACTAACCCGAGAAAAGGAAGTTGTTGAGGCAAAAAGGAAAGAAGAAAAAGAGGCTCTTGAATGTGAATGTGAACAACAAAGGAAAGTTGAGCATGAAAAGGTTGCAGTAGAACTCCATGCTAAAGAGTTGGAACAACAAATGTTGAAAGATGAAGAGGAGGATGCATGGAAGGAAGAAGAAATGAAGAAGATAGAAGAAATTAGAGCACAAAATGAGAAGATGGAGCAAGATAGATTGCAGAAGGAACAAGAACAACAACAAAAGGCCACTTCTCAGTAGACTGTTGAGGTAATTGTTGAAAAATGAGGTGTTTTCTTAGCTTAATACTCTATAAAACTTTAATATTGCTGATCTAAGTAATATTTTTCTTTTTTACATATATTATTTGTGGGTGATTATCTTGATTAATCCATTTTACTATTGTAGAATGTAGACAGAAGTTGATAGAAGAACTAGACAGGATATTAGAAAGATTACACAAGATGTACCGTGGAGAAACCCTTTCGGGAAAAAACTTCACCAAGAATTATTCTATTATTCAATCTCTGAATTACAATAGCTTCAATTCTTGCTTGAGAATGCTTCTTTTGTCTTCACCAATCTTCTTCACAACCTGCAAATAACCATTATAAAAACTCTCTTCAACTTGAATGATATATAGAGACAATATGCAACCTTGTAATCTCCAAATGGTGATAATTGCAATGCACAAGCTCAAGCCTTAGAAAAGGTATGCCATATTGCTTCAAGTTGAGTTCTACTGTGAAGACCAAAGCTTAGAACATGTGCTTTACCCATTTGGGCGTCCCAAACTAAAGCTACAACTCATCCTTCACTTCGGTGATAATTACAAAGCTCTTCCTCAAAGATGGCACCCAAAAGAGGGTCCCACTTAACAGAGCCTTCAGAAATATCTTGTCATGCATTGGAGTTAATTCCAAGAAATCATCTTAGGTGCCCAAGTTAGCTCCAAGTGATTTCTTGTTAACTGAAAAAATTAATCAACATCATTCCCAAAGAATGGTCATCCCTTGTTAACTGGAGGTAGTCCCTATTATCTATCATACAACTCAATGTAATAGCCATGCATTCCAAGTTAACTAAAGTTAACTAACATACAACTGAAACTAACTGAAGACAACTAAACCATAACTAAACTAAACTAAACTTCAAGCATGAAAACATCAAATCCTAACTCCTAGGATCTTTACATGCATTTAGAAGTGTTATCTCTCACTCTGAATAGTTAATTGAACTCAAGGTGAGTGTCACCTTACCATGTGTGCACCCACATGTTCCTATTATTTAGGAATAACTACAAATGTCAATTTCATGATTTATTTCATCAAATATCAATCTCATCCTAATCTTAGTGTTGTTGAACACATTCCAAGAATCTAGGAGATACATGAAATAATTAATGTTTAGGATTTGCAATTAAATGGAATCCCACTTCCCAAAATTCTCCCACTTGACATTATACATTGCAATTATTATAAACAAGGAATAATAAAACAAGTACAAGACTCAAAGCCAATGGCCTTCTTGCACCAACTAATCAAACCATGCTAACTTCAAATGCAACCTGCATAATCATGAAGCTTCCAAGAAAATGATTGAAAACCAAGAGAACTTATCTGTATGGTTTCATAAGATAATTTGTAACATTAATTAAAGTGTTAACTTTCTCAATTAATACCTTCCCATTATCAACCAAACCAATACCTTTCCCAAGCCTCTATATCCAAACCACCTCTTTAGAGACATGCTAAACCACCAAGTGTGTTGAATTCACATTCAACCAAGGTGTAGGCTCCTCGGTCTTTTCTGTTGAAAAACTTTTCTTACAAGTAACCATTCCAACAAATGTCTCTTACCACAAGATAACTCCAGACTCACCTATTTCTCCAAGTATCCATGAGGACATGTAACCAACCAATCCATGCCAAACTCCAAATGTAACACAACACTTTCATGAAGTAATCAAACAAATGATTAATGTACCCAATACTTAAGAGAAACACACAAGATCAATGTCAAAGCTCCAACCTTGAACATAAACATGGCATCCATGATCTAACCATCTCCTCTTAGGAGATCACATGCATCATAACATACTTATACATCCTAGTCTCAAGAGAACCATGTAATATGCCAAAACTCTAATCTAGAATCAGGAGTTAAACCATGACATAATAGCAACCAATCTAAACCAAGAACAAACCATATCCCCAATCACTTGAAGATAACCTTACCAATGATGCATCCAAGTCACTTCCAACAACTCCCATTAAACCGCGGTACTAAGTTACACATGGCATTGTGACTATCATCCTCTCCATGAAGATTACTCTGAAACATGAAGCAAAGAGTTATCACAAACAATATTAGCTGAAATAACCAATGCATCATTACTATTATATGAGGACTCCTCTGTAGAAGAATCAGAACTCTCTTTCTTGTTCTTACAATCCTTCTTCACATGTCATGGTTTCCCACAGTTCCAACACTTTACCTTACTTCATCCTTCTGACTTATCCTTCCCTTCCTTGTTTCCCTTAGGCTCCTTTTTCTTAGGCCTACCTTTTACAAACAAGGCATCTTGTATTTCCTCCTTAGACTTCCTCCTCATCTCCTCTGATAGGAGAGTAGGAATAATGTTGTCCATCTTTGGATCTGCACCATTACCACTAATTGCAACAATTAGATTTTCCCAAGAATTTGGTAAAGAACAAAGTAATAAAATGCACTTATCCTCATCCTCTAGCTTTACATCTACAGATGCTAACTGACTGATAATTAAATTGAAAGCATTTAAATGTTGTGCAACAGATTCACCATCTTTCATTTTCAATGAATACAACTGCCTTTTCAGATACAACTTATTGGTGAGACTCTTAGTTTGATAAATATCCCTTATTATTTTCCATAATTTATATGCATTGGTTTCCACTAAAACATTCAAAAGAACAACATCAGCAAGACATAACCTTATTGTTCCTCTTTCCTTCTTATCTAACTTAGCCCAATCTTCATCTTAAATAGTTGTAGGTGTCTTTGTCTCATTATTAACCACTAACCATTGATCTCTTTCTTCAAGAAGATCTTCCATTTTTAATTTCCACATTTCATAGTTAGAACCATTGAACTTTTCAATATCTAACCTTGAATTCATTGTAACAAAAACTTAATTCCAAAATCAGAAAATTACTAAAATAATAAGAGCTCCCACTAAGCCAATAAATCCTTCAAAATTTAAGAGAAAGGCATCCCAATACGACCTAACCTCAGCTCTGATACCAAATGTTGAAAAAATGAGGTGTTTTCTTAGCTTAATACTCTGTTAAAATTTAATATTGCTGATCTAAGTAAGCTTTTTCTTTGTTACACATATTATTTGTGGGTGATTATCTTGATTAATCCATTTTACTTTTGTAGAATGTAGACAAAAGTTGATAGAAGAACTAGACAGGATATTAGAAAGATTACACAAGATGTACCGTGGAGAAACCCTTTTGGGAAAAAACTCCACCAAGAATTATTCTATTATTCAATCTCTGAATTACAATAGCTTAAATTCTTGCTTGAGAATGCTTCTTCTATCTTCACCAATCTTCTTCACAACCTGCAAATAACCATTATAAAAACTCTCTTCAACTTGAATGATATATAGAGACAATATGCAACCTTGTAATCTCCAAATGGTGATAATTACAATGCACAAGCTCAAGCCTTAGAAAAGGTATTCCATATTGCTTCAAGTTGAGTTCTACCATGAAGACCAAATCTTATAACATGTGCTTTACCCATTTGGGCATCCCAAACTAAAGCTACAAATCATCCTTCACTTCAGTGATAATTACAAAGCTCTTCCTCAAAGATGGCACCCAAAAGAGGGTCCCACTTAACAGAGCCTTTAGAAATATCTTATCATGCATTGGAGTTAATTCCAAGAAATCATCTTGGGTGCCCAAGTTAGCTCCAAGTGATTTCTTGTTAACTGAAACATTTACTCAACACCATTCCCAAAGAATGGTCATCCCCTGTTAACTGGAGGTAGTCCCTGTTATCTGTCATACAAATCAATGTTATTAGCCATGCATTCCAAGTTAACTGAAGTTAACTAACATACAACTAAAACTAACTGAAGACAACTGAACCATAACTGAACTGAACTAAACTAAACTTCAACCATGCAAACATCAAATCCTAACTCCTAGGATCTTTACATGCATTAAGAAGTGTTATTTCTTACTCCGAATAGTTAATTGAACTCAAGGTGAGTTTCACATTACCATGTGTGTACCCACATGTTCCTATTATTTAGGAATAACTACAAATATCAAATTAATGATTTATTTCATCAAATATCAATCTCATCCTAATCTTAGTGTTGTTGAACACATTCCAAGAATCTAGGAGATACATGAAATAATTAATGTTTAGGATTTGCAATTAAATGGCATCCTATTTCCAACAGTAATCTCTTCTACACCTCTGTCCTCAACACCTCCTAGTGTTCAACAAGTCACTACTCAGTTGACTGCTCTCACTTGGATTAAGCTGAATTTAGAAAAGAGGTAGCAAGTGCAAGCTCAACCAGTGACGTGGGATGAGATGGTCATGGAGATTGACAAAGTAAAATCAAGGAAAATGCCTCATGTCGTGCATTCCATGAAACTAACTGATGAGGGGGATTTGATAGTAGAAATTTCTACTCCTATTGATGATAAGGATAATAGAGAATTGCAGGGTGGGGATTATTAGATAAGCACTGTAATCTGGGGAAACATACAAGGAACCAACAAATAAACTTTATCAATATTGTTGTCACCACCACCAAGTCAAGGTTAATCAAATATAAGCAATCTAAAGATGAGCTTAAGGAAAAAGTAGGAAAGATGAAGAATTTTCTGAAGGAGTTAATTTCACCCACTCCTAAGCAGCCTACACCATCGGAGATCCCTGTTTTAATGAGTCACAAAGAGGTGGATGGTTTGAGTGAAATGAAAAATAAGGATACATGGTTTCATAATTGGTTTAATGATTTTAGGTATGATATGGATAAGACACTATGTTGCAGGCCTTACCCTGGTCAAGAAGATAGAGGAATCTATAAGGAAATGGTGGGAGAAGGAAGAGAAGCTCAGGCAGTATTTGGGAAAACTAAAGGTGATTGTTAAAATTTCTAATGAAGAGTTGGTCCAGTCACAGATTTTGGGTGATGAGAGCCCTAAATATGTTTCAAAGTCTATTAATGTATCTATTTTCAAAACACATAATCTTATTGAACAAAGAATAGTCATTCTCAAGGGAATTCATGAAATATGGGAACATGCAGGTATCTTTGAGGAGATTGTTTCAAAACCCATTAATAAAACTTTACCTCTAGAACAAAGACTCGAATCATTGGGGGAAATAAAAGATGTGTGGGAGGTAAGGCTTGATAAAATAATGAAAGGAGATACTATTGAGTTAACACTTATGGATAGGCTGCTTGACATCAAATGTGACATACAATGGGAAATCA
>VDFB02285664.1:0-21880 GCA_007258455.2 Sequoia sempervirens | reverse complement strand
ACACTAGCTTTGACTTTGTAAGAATCAGGTAGGGATCTAAGCACTTTAGCAATAATTTTTGATTCATCTATCTGTCCACCAACACATCGAATACCACACACAAGTTCATTCACTCTTTGCATGAAAGTAGTAACATTTTCATCATCACCCATTTTCAACTTTTCATATTTCCTTTTTAGACTCTATAGCTTAGCAATCTTCACATTATCATCACCTTCATACAAGGTCTCCAACTTTTTCTAGATATCATAAGCAATCTTTAGATCCATCACATTTATCATCTCAGTATCAGTCAAAGCACTCAACAACGCCTCCTTAGCCATGATATTATACTCAACATCCCTGATCTCAGCAGAAGTAGTAGGACCATTATGTGGAATAACATACCTATTACTTGTAATGCTCCAGTAGGGTTCACCAATGCTTCTCAGATGGCACTCCATTCGAGTCTTCCACAAGGAGTAATTTGTTCCATCAAATCTAGGACTATCCTTCTTATAAGTCACCATCCCGAATCACCTCAAGCTAAAATTTTTCACCAAAGAGACTTAGCTCACGATACCAATTGTTGGCAACACAAAGGGCAGAAAGGGGTGAATCAGTTGTCACCCGAATTTCAAACTTATTAAACTTATTAATCCTTATTATCATATCTAATCAATATCAATGAAAGCATACATGAACAATAGATTATAAACACACATAACACCAAGATTTTTATGTGGAAACCCTATTAGGGGAAAAACCACGGCAGAGGTCAGTCCACAAGATTATACCCTGTTAAAAGTATAAGAAATATGAATGGGGAATGCACATGCATTCAGGCACACTGCCTAGAGATCACTGCTCAATTACAAAAGAAGACACACTATCTTACAGAAAGGTTTGATTATATCCATCAGATTTTGAACTGAGAAAATAGCATCTACTAATGCCTGATTACAGTTATTGTTAAGCACATGAACACTTATTCACTCTTCTTCACTCTTCTTCACACTTTGCTTTGCCTTTGTATGATTTGAACAATATTCGCACATAAGACTCACACACTTCTCTTCTTCTCACCACATACACACCTCATACACCATACACAATGATAAAATAATCACTCTTATATATCTGCAACATGAAATTGCAGCGCTATAAGTCGCCTCCAACAAAAGAATAAAAAATATATAAATATCGGCTCAGATCAATAAAGATTATTCATACGAATCAACCAAGGTCGGCCACAACATAGTGAAGACAAAAAATATCATCCTCAAACATGAACCACTTCATTTAATTACTCTTCGAAGATCCACAACACGCTTCAACACCTTGTCGGCCAAGAACATGAAAAACATGAACACGTAAGAGAAAATCTTAGATCATGAGCACAAAAATCAATGCAGATGTGCAACATAGATAGAGCACAAAATAGAAACATCCACAAGTATCATGAATCACTAGAGAAGCATGTAAGCGTAATTGAAATCACATGATCTTCATTTAGGAACATAAACGTAAATAATGTAAAAATTGTCAAAATACAAGTCTTCATAACTTGATCAAATCTTCACACAAATATCTGAAACTCAACATGGATAAACTAGATATACTCAATAGGAAACCATTTAGTCCAACAACCTCATAACACCAACGTAACTAAATACACGACAAAATGAACTTCACTTCACCATTGACAACTTGAACACTTCTTATTACAATTTTCAATATCCTTGATATATACAACTTCTAATGCATTAATGCTAATAGTGTTGACATCAATGACAACCACATATCAACAACATAGCCACAACATCCAATAGGAGGTGCTAAGGAACGAAGGGCTCTTTTCACCATGGAGTGTCCACTATAGTTGTTTCCTGAAGGAACAAACTCCTAAATGGGAAGCGGGGAGGTACAAGTTGAGAAGCAATGAGGGGAGTTGACTCAGTGCCTCAGAACGAGTCTCTTCCCATTCACTTGCTGAGAGCGGAGCGAGCTTGAGGCCCTGAAGTTCGGGACAAAGGGGACTCTCCATGGGGACCTTTCTTCCTGTTATACCGAACGGGCCTAGGCTCCATGGGAGAAATATGAAGCTCAAATGCAAGACGCTTGGGCTTTCACCAACCGAGCACCATAGGATTCTCTCACAAATGCAGAACATAATCTGATGATGCCTCAGCAAGGTGAGAGGAAGCATTAGGTTGAATAGTGGAAGAGGAAGAAGGAGGATCTCGAGACCGCTTCTCTTCTTCCCTTCTACGTACCTTGGTGGCATCACTGTCAGGTTTTAGGCAAGCCCTATGTGAAACAACATAAGGCAATGAAGGGTATCTCACTTTCGGACTTAGGTACCCTTTATTATAATTCTGATATGCTTAGTGCAGGAGGTCTATCCTAGGCGAGAGAGGACCAATGGGTGCAAACCAAGAGTAATCCAAGGAGTAGCTACCACAAGCAACTGGTGGTTTATAACCGGTGTCATGAATCACATGCATGGAACCCCCATGGATAAACTTTAAACATTTATACACGACCAAGGGTATGACATTCATAGCTACTAACCAAGGGATACCCAAATTCACTCTAAAGAGTTCAAAACCAAGGATTATGTCGAACAGAAGCTTCATAGATTTAGGTCCAACCAAAACCGATAGGAAAATACTATCCAAAGGGGGCACATAAAGTTCATCATGCATGCGGATGGTGCTCATAGGTGCACCATACCCATCTTTATGCAAAAAAATTATTAGAATGATCTCCTCAGTTATAATGTTTATTTGAGACATCAGATCAATGAGAACACCTGCTACAATGTTTTTGTTGATTCACAGAGGGATGTAGAGAGGAGATGGTTCCCCATTAAAACCCATCAGAAGATATTGTGAAGTGAAGGTTATACCAATACCACTACTCATAGGCTGCGCAGAGGGGATAGGTTGATGTAGGAAAGAGGCCATCGCATGCAATGAATGATACTCACTTAGGACCCTCCAAAGGTTGCAAGGACAGTGACCCAATTAAGGTTTCATTGCACAACACCTTCGAAACCATCCAACTATGCCTACGAGGGGTCACAGGTTGGGTTGCAAGGAGAAATCCTCACAACACTCACACCTACAACACTCCTAGAATACGAGGAAAGGAACTTTCTGTATCACAAAACGAAACTAAAATGGTTCACGTCGGGTTCACCAAAAATGTAAGAGAGGGGGACCAACCATGTTCAAGGCCCTAGGTCACAGGGAGCCAAGAGTGGAAGGCTTCCCTAACTTACCTCAGTTCCACCCTATAGACCCGAGATTCGAGATGGGGCTAGGCAAGCTAGTTTTTGGGTCCCACATTGTACCTTAGGAAGCTCTCTGTTTGAGGAAAATAGTGCGGTTCCAAGACAACAACATGGGGCACTGGCCTCTCTCAGGTGCGTTGGCATTCGTAAGAGTAGAGGAAAAAAAGTACAATGAGAATTACCAGAAAATGAGCTGATAGCCTAGCTAATCACTTCCAAAGGGCCAAAACAAAGCTATGAAGTAGGCAAGATATGAATGAATATGATAAAGTAAATATACAAGAGTTAGGGTGGCAAGAATGATCTCACAAAGGTACTCGTTTGCCAGCTAGCTCCAAATGCACATCCACTTGCACACAAGAAAGAGGGAAATTTGTTGGGGATGTATAGGGGCATGCCTCAGTCAGACCCCCATTTTGGTGTTTCCACCTCCACAAATAGCCAAGTTTGAAACAATGGAGAAATATATGATAAAGAAAGAAATGAGGTAAAGAATACAAAAACACTACAAAAAAATAATGTGCTACCCAACCAAATCGTAGAGGAGAGAAGTAGAAAGCTTACCACCTCCACCAAGAGCTAACTAGCCAATGGAGGAGAAAATGAGAGGACTCAAGCCCCTACTGCAATGATGTTGTTCCACACTTTGCTCTACGGAGTTGATGAAATATTGTTGTTGCTGCTATGGAGTGCCCATGTGCTGCTAAAAGTGCTTAAGAATGTAAGAGGATGCAAAAGAGGATGCTAGAGCTTGTAAATAAGATGGATTGAATGCTTAGAGAATGTGTAGAAGATGAAATGCATGAAGGAGTGAATTTGAAGGAGAGAATGAGGAAAGCGGCCATATTCGGGTCGGTAGTCAAAGAGGGCGTTACAAATTGACCTCCAATGGAAAGTGTAATGCCTTTGTAGGCTTGATATGCAGGAATTTTCTAGGGACATAAGTGCGCATGTGGGTGTCCCCGATAGTTATTCCTCTGCCGATGCACAAAACAGATGCCAAGTGGAACGAAGGCAGCAGGCTTATGTGGAATTTAGCCTTTGAATTTGGTTTTCTAAAGTGAGGAAGGGTAAAAGGGGAATTTGCATAAGGGGGGAAAATTCGATCCTATACACTAACTTAAAATTTCCAATGGCCCCAGCCCTAGCCATAGCCAACAATTCAAACATAGAGGTAGAATCATCATCGAGGTAAGAAAAGTTCTCAGAGAGGGGATTTACCTTCAAAGGCTTCGGTTTAGCTATCTTCTTCTCAGAATCCTCCTCATCTTGACCCTTAGTCTCCTCATCAAGCTCCACATTGGGTGAGTCTTGATTCGAGGAGTCCTTAATAGCCACCATCTTTTCACCAAAATCCTTTCCCTCACAAGACACTTTGGGGTCCTTTTCTGACACTTTTGAGGCCTTATTCTTTAGGTTGGCAATACGCTTAGACGACCTCCTCGTCTTTTCCTTTTCCTCCATACCCAGAACATTATCTTTTAAGCCCACCTCAATAGCACCACCTATGGTTTCACCTTGGCCAATAGCCAACTCCTCGTTCCTGGGAGGGGAACCATCCGAGCCCACCTTCGGGTCCTCGCTGTCATAAAGAACAAGGCGTTTGGTTGCTCTGTTGCTCTTAGAACAACCCAACTTCCTCTTCTTTGAAGTAGTCACAAGGAACGAGGAAACATCCTCTTCTTCTTCGTTACATTCTTCTTCATCTGCCATACTATAATTTGAGCCCGATGAACCAGAAACATCACTCAAAGTATTCTCCTTACCCTTAATGGTAGGGGCGAGAAGAAGAGTCTTAACATGCTCCATGATTAAGAGAATGAGACCTTCATGAAGGACAAGAGCTCTCCTTTTCTTTAAATGAGCGTAAACAAAAACCTCCATGGATGATAACAAAAAAAATAGAAAAGAAATAAACAAACCATGCTTGAAATGGTTTAGAAGCGTGAAGTGGTGATCGAGAATAGCAATAAACCTACCCTCCAGATTCACGTAGCACATAAGCACCTCAACAACATTCACCCAAATATTCTTAAGGGATTTGCGCTCGCAACCCCAACTTTCCATTTTGATCAATTTCTTTCGCTCATCATCTTTGAAGAATTGGGCCATTGCTTCCTCGTTACTCTTCTTGTCCTTGTAAAACTTACAAAAACTGTTGACATCCCAATAACTATAGCAACCAGCTCCTCATTCACCTCCCCTTCCAAGCCTTTTATCTTGAGCCTACAATTATGCCAGCATAACAAAAACTCTACTGAGGCATTAGGGTCATGCCCATGCAGCCTTTCTAAAAAAAGTGTTAAATTACCATGACACACTATATTCAACAGCTTATTTTTCTTCCTGAGGCCCACACAAGAATGTGGCTCGATTCTGCTTATGTCACCACCCAATTCATCTTGCACTAGAAGAAGAAATCCCTTGCAAATATTTCTCAACTGAATGCTAGAGAATAGAAGGAAACCCACAAAGCGTGCGAGACAGAAGAAGGTACTAGAAATTAAATGCCACATCATCTCGACCCACGCCATCATTTCTCAATAAGCTCCTAGCTTTCTTGGGAAGGATCGATCCCTCCTCCCATGCATGAAACTCATTTAAACTGACAGCCTCATTGGCAAAAAAATTTGCCGATGAGTTTCCTTCTCGGTAAACGTGAGAGATGAGAATCTCTTCACAAGATCGTAGCATGATTATAGTTTCTTTAATAAGCTATCCCACATTCCAACTTGGAGGATGAGTGCCACACAGATAGTTAATAACCCATATCCATTTATCTAAGCCCCAATTTTTTTTTTTTTGTGTCAAGTATGGTGGCACTCATCCTCCAAGTTGGAATGTGGGATGGCTTATTAAAAACTATAATCATTCTATGATCTTTAATTCACATGTTTATCGGAAACTCATGGCAGATTTTTGGAGGATAGTGCCACAAAACTACCCATATCCATTTATCTAAGCCCCAATATTGTACTATAACCCCTATTTACTAACCCACTAACCATCTAAATATATCTCCATTTATTCTCTAGTAGGTGTGTGTCATCTTAAATACCCCCTCTTCACATGAATCCATGCATTTTTACTTAAAATTTATCTATAATTGGGAAGAATAACTATTTATCAACCTTTGTAACCTCCATATTAAATTATAAAACTTCAAATTTATAAAAATATGTCTTGGCTTTACCATGACCCTAACATCCATTCCTAAGATATATTTTTAATTGAAAACAAAAATGTTGTAAAAGAATTACTTGAAGACTTGACCAATGAAATTAAGCAAGATTGTAAGGTTTCTCTTAGACATGATGAATCTCCCAAGTTGAAAATCCCTAAAAATGAGCTTTCTACTTTCAAGAGAACTACAACAAATAAATACCTTGTAAGTGTCAAAGCTGACAAGTGGATTGTCACTATGATCTTAAACAAGTTCTATTGTTATAAATTCTTGGCCACCTCATTAATAGTAGAAACTATAAATTATTGACCCATAAGATTCCTAAAATGTAGAAAAAGGGATTCCTTAAGATTAATGTCTAAAACTTAGGGTTAATTCCACATTTCTAGGATTTCATTAGGATGCAAATCCACAAGGCAATTAGATTGACTTTCAACCATGAATGGTGAGTCAATCAAACCTGGATCTAATCATTTTGAGTCTTGAAAATGGATTGGAATTGAATTTCCCCAAATAACCCTATTGAATAATGTGCCCTAGAATGAAAATGCAAGATTTCAAAACTAGAAAACTATAAAAAAAACTTGGACAAGAGATTTGGGAAAAGTAGAGTTTTGTGCACTTGTGCTACAAATTTGAGGCTAATTTTGATGGACATAGGTGCCCAGGGTGTGAGTGTCTTTATAATGCTTCTTAAAATATGTTTTCATAGTCCTCTGATGTCAGATCCGATCTTTAGATTCCTACTTGTAAATCTATCGAAACACTGCCGGATATTTTGTAATTGAGTTTCTATGAGTTGACAAGATGTAGGGTTTTGATTGAAATGATGAAAAATAGGTCTTCAATCTCCTTTAAATCCTCTTCAAAACTGAGATTTTCACATTCAAAAAGAGAGGAAATGTTGTGCCATTTAGGGGCTTGCCTCATTCAAACTCTATGTAAGTGTTTCCACTTCCACAATGGCAATTCCAATGATAAAATGATAATGGATAGGAAGGAATGATGAAATCACAAATTTTTGCAACTCACCACCCTTCAATGGCTTCCTTGAAGGACTGAAGTCATGCACATCACCTCAAAGACTTGGATCTTGCTTGATTTATTGCTTGAATGATTGAATGCTTGAATTGATTGGAGACCTATAAAGGGTTAGCCTTCACAAACAATATGACAACATAATAGGAATGAACTTACATAACAACATTATGGATGCTTGGATCTTGAATTGTTGCAATGAATCCAAAATTTTTTCTTGAATGATCTTGACTTACTCTTGACAATAATTTTTTGCTAGGTTTGAAATGATGCAATAACTAGGTATTTATAGGCATTTATTCAATTTCCCAAAAATTAAATATCGATGGTTGACTTTAGACACTTGAAATTAAAATATTAAATTTCCACAACTAACATATTTCAATTTGGAGGGAAAATATGAGGACACTCACACCCAAGGAACAATTTTCCTAGACCTATTTCCAAGACAACTAGTGTCAGGGGCAATGTATAAGTTAAATGTAATTGATCCTCGCTTGTAATTCCCTGAAAGTTGTCAAAAATAGGCCATAGAATGCCTAATTTAGGAAATTAAATACTCAATAAGGTCCAATAATTTAAGGGGGGACCAACATAAGGTGAAATTTTCATGGGTGACAATTTATGACAATATATTTAGCCCCCACTTTAGTGAGATTATGAACTTATTCTTAGACTCACACTAAAGTAGAAATTATGTCAAGAGTGGTCCAATTGTCCAAGCCCCCAAGATCCAAGATTCCATGGCAAACCAACATAAGAAAAAAAGGAGCATGCACATGTATGATATGTAGCCAGACAACATACACAAACATACATGTCAGAAAATATGAAGCATACACGATGAAAACACATGGCATGATGGAACATAATGATGATGACAAAATGAAAGCAAACACAATGCAAACACAAACAAGACACATAAAAGACACACAACAAACACAAGGTTAGTACTAAAAGGATTTGATTTGGTAAGGCAATGAGACCTTAGTCTTAAATTGTCTCAAATACCAAACACCATCCATTGAATGTGTTGTCTAACAAAATGATGCTCTCACAAGGATGTAAAATCACTTATGAACACATGGTTGCACTAGAAAGCAAGTTGTGTTATGCTAGGTGATCATGTTAAAAAAAGGGTGCTCAAGTTCATGACCCAACAAGCTCCATTATGCTGAATCCATGAACTATCTTGCAAAAACTCACCTTAGGGCCCGGTGCAACAAAACTCACATTAGGGGTTGCCACAAAATTCACCTCAGGGGGTGCAACAATACTCACCTCAGGGGGTGCAATAGAACTCACCTTAGGGGGTGCAATAAAACTCACCTCAGGGGTACAACAAAAGCAATACAATCACCAAATGGGGTATGTCAATATTTCAAACATCACAAGACAAAATGGATAAGGGTAATATATGCCCCCCCTTAAAATGTCAACATACTTGCTATGTTGGTATTTTAAGGAGAAATAGAGGAAGATGGGATCCTTGAAAAGAATTAAAACCTCCCAAAACTAGTTATCCTTTCCCCCCAAAGTGTAGAGACAAGGAAAACCACACCAATGACTATCATGTTACTGCCATGAAAAATATGGTTGCACTTAAGATTGTACCACCATGAATGGCAATGAGCAAAACATGTAAAGCTACAAATGCCACATAGTGATGAGAAAAATGATAGTGATGAAAATCATTATTGATTAGAGGAATTAGGTGCATCAACACAAGGAAGAGCACCACAATCCTTAAGTTGTTGAAATTTATTACTCAAGGCCTGATATTCATTGGTAGAATGACCATGAACTTGATGATATGCCCAAAATGAGCTTTTGTTGTAAAATTTCTTTTAAGTTCTTGGAGGAAGAGTAATCAGGCAAGCTTGGAGAAGCCTCAACAATATATTCTCTTGATAAAAAGTAGGGGACATTTATTCTCTTGTAAATAAAAGCTTGTTTTCTTATCACAAGATCTCATACATACAGTAGATGATAAAGCATTAGATGAAGATGGAGATGAAGGTTGGAAACCTAGACCCTGCTTAAAAAAGTATAGTATAGAATTCTCTTGATTCTTTTTTTTTTATGTTTTCATTACATCTAGGTTTAGAAATATTTTTTTATCCAAGACCATAACATGCTTCCAACTCAGATGAAGAGATTTTATCTACATGCTTCTGAGAAGGATTTCCTTCTTCCTGAGAACACAAATCCTTTTCAAGTTTCTTAAAGTTAATAATATTACTCTCATGAGGGATGGGAGTTAAAGAACCCTCATCACCACCATGGGGTGATGTTGTTGATGTAAAACCAAGTTGAGCAAATGAAACACAAGATTTTTTTGGTTTAGATTGTGAGATTTTGTACTCTCCCATAGAGGAGGGTGTAAAATATAATGAACCCCAATCATCTCAAAAACATGTGTTTGAAGATGAATAATTTTTATTTGACTCTTTGGAATTTGATGGCGAGATTTTAGTCTCCCTTTTTATAAGAGGTGTAAAATATAACAGCCCCCAATCATCATCTAAGAGTTTTGTTGTAGGTGAGAGACAATTAGGATTACCATCAACTTGTATAGGTTCTATCTTTGAATTTGAAATCAAAGTATTAAGGGAGTTGGAAGTGTTATGATCATGTTGAACTTGTGAATTATAACTTTGTTCATCTGCTTTAATTGTGTATATCTTTTTATTATATTCATACTTCATCTCATGGTGGAGAGTAGATGGGACTCCCTTCATGGCATGAATCCATGATCTACCTAGGAGAATATTGTATGAAGAGATCCTAACATGATATGGACAAGGGTAGGAAAAACCATGGGTCCAACCTCAATGGGTAATGTAATCATTCCTAATGGTTTCTTATTAACATTGTCAAAGCCACAAATATTAACATCATTGGGTTCTATAAGATTCTTGTTCACACTAATTTTATCTAGGAGGTCAATCCTACAAACATTAAGACCTGCTCCATTGTCTATGAGAGTATTCCGAACTTTATTTTCATTAATGATAACCTATATCATAAAGGCCTCATATTTATTTTGGATCTCAAGCAAGGGTAATTCATGTTGAGGGAATGTAATATCTAATTTTTTCAGTTGCATACAATTAGATGAGGTAGCTACATCATTCGGTATAATAGAAGATTGGACGTCAGCCTTTTGCAAAATCTCTTGGAGCATCCTATTGTATGTAGGTGATGTTTGAATCAAATCCCAAAGGGAGATGTTTGCTGGAATATGACGAAGTTGCTCAACAAGGTCATACTCTTTACCACTACATTGAGGAATGTTATATGTGTGAGAAACTATGTGATAACTTGGTTGTTGTGACACATGCTTACTAGTGAGTTTCCTTGCAAATTTTAAGATACTAACTAGAGTTTTTGGTTTGTTTTGAGGTTTTCCTATGATTGGAGGTGACTTGGGAGGTCCATTAATTAGAGGAGATCCAATTGTTACTTGTTTGTTCATAACCTCAATTGAGTTATCTACTTGATGACTTTTTATTGAGAGGGGATCTAATGTCAACTTAACATTTTCATCTATGCCATCCATCTTGCTATCTAGTGAAAGAAATGTATCAATGATTTCATCCTCTCATGCCACAATATCTTCCCAAGTAGGAGAAGTATTGGAAGAGAAACAAACAAGACTCTCATAACACTCAATGATTGTATCCTCTAACACCATGGTACCTTCTTCACAAGTGGGTGAGGTATCGGGAGAAGAACAACTATAATTTTCATGATTGTCCATGATTGCATCTTCTTGCACCAAAGTGTTCTCACAAGTAGGGAAGATGTTGGGGTGTGAATGAAGATTTGGAAAAGTGATATTAAGAAATGTGTCAATGATTTCATTTTCTTGTGTTAAGATACTCTCACAATTAGGAGGGATATTATGATAATAACAACTATGATTATCATGAGTATCAATTATTGCATTTTTTGAAATGTTAGAAGCCTTAGTAGACAATCTAGGTGAGATGAAGTCCCCAAGGCCATCATCGAACACATCAAAGTCATCACAACTAAAGGGCTTGGTAAATATATAATGCACATATGGAAAGAGATATAACATGATTAGATTACTATACTTTCTCCAAGATCAATCCTTAAATTTTAATTGCAACCTAATTTTATATGTGTTAAGACAAACTAGGACAAAAAATAGACTTACATACCTGTTATAGACATAGACTTGGAAATCAAACTCTAGATTTGCAAACCATGATGAAGGAAGAAAATCTACTGGAAGTCCATTGGAAAGAAGATATTCATACTACATTGTACATTATTAACAAAGGACAAGCAAAAGTGAATAGTTAAAACACCCCCTATAAAATATGGTATGGAAAACCTCCTACTATGAAATATTTCTAAGTATTTGGAAGAAAATGTTATATTAAGAGAGATGAAGACAACTTAGGAAAGTTTGATACAAGATTAGATGAAGGAATCTTCCTTGGATATTATACAAAGAGAAAAGCATACCGGTGCTACAAAAAAAGGTTAAAGATGATAGTTGAAAGTGCAAGTGTCAAAGTGGATGAAGGATCACACCAAAGCTCAGTGTTGATAGAAGGATATGAATCTGATGAACCCCCTTGCAGAGAAGAAGAAAACTTGTGTGCAACATGATGTTGTTGTAATATACTCAGCTTATGCAGTACATAAAGAAATTGAATCTTGCTTCTTGCTCAACCATGACACTAATCTACATCCAAGATAGAATGCACCACCACTTGTACTTTTTTGTCATCAACACAACCAACCCAATCTGCATCTATAGAAGCACTTAATGTGAAATTAGTATCCTTAAGATACCACAAGCCATAATCTGGAACTTTCCTCTTAAATATCAGAATATCCTCTTCACAGTTGCAACATGTGTTTCTTTAGGTTCTTCTTGAAATCTAGCCACAAGAAAAAATGCATGCATGATATTTAGTCTAGTAGTAGCTAGATATAGCAGTCCACCAATCATAGATCTATATTTGCTCTGATTAGCCTTAGGTGAATCATCATCCTTGCTTAATTTACAACCAGTCACCATAGAAGTGCATAATAGTTTGGATTCATCCATTCCAAACTTCTTCAACATCTCTTTGACATACTTAAACTATGAAATGAAAATCCCTTTATCTGTTTGATTGGTTTGTAGCCCAAGCATTGACATCTCAAACTCTTTCTACATCTCTTCAGCAAATTTCTTACACATAGCTTCATTTCCTCCGAAGATAATGCCATCCACATATACAACTATCAAGATCTTATCTTCCTCAATTTTGAATTAAATATTACTATCTATGGAGCCTTTAATGAATCCTTGTATTAAATATTTGTCCAAAATTGCATACCAAGCTCTGGAAGCTTGCTTCAATCCATATAGTGTCTTCTTTAATTTACACACCATATTTGGTAGATATAACAACTAAAATCCTTTTGGTTGTTCCATGTAAACCTCTTCTTCTAATTCACCATTTAGAAAAGCAGACTTCACATCCATCTGATAAACTTTAAAGTCCTTATGTGCTAAAAATGCCAAAAATATTTTGATAGCTTCCATCCTAGCCATAGGAGAAAATATCTCCTAAAATTCTATTCCTTCAACTTGTGAGTAACCCTTACACACAAGTCTTTCTTTATTTCTTCCCACTTCTCCATTCTCATTCAATTTGTTTCTGAATACCCACTTAGTTCCAATTATGTTCTTGTTTTCCAATCTAGGAACCGATTCCCAAGTCCGATTCTTCTCAATCTGCATAAGTTATTCTTCCATTTCCTTCATCCAATGTTCATCTTTACATGCTTCACTCACTATTTTAGGTTCAACTTTAGAAAGTAAACACATATTTACCTCTGCTTCAACAGCTCTACTTCTTGTCAATACTCCTTTCCTCTTGTCTCCAAATGATTCTTTTGCACATACTGAGGGGTATTTTTCAGAGCTTCTTCCTATTCTTTTCTTCCACAAGCAAGTTCATCTAACTCATATCTTTGTGCCAAGCCATGGCACCTCATCTTGACAAGGGGTTGACTGATTGTCTATTATTCCTCCCCCTAAGCCAATGCTTAGATTCAGTTCTTGGAGGAATCATCTACACCGAATGAGGGTACAGATTCACTTGTGATCTTTGATTCTTCCATGTTCTCAGTCTCCTCTTTCTTTCTCCAGATCTTTTCCATTTCTTTATTTGTTTCTTTAGGATCAATATTCTTAGTTGGTTCATTCCTTCTCACCGAATTATCCTTGTATTTTTGCTTCTACAAAACTTAGCAATATGTCTAGGTCTACTACAATACTGACATACCACATTCTTCTAAATAGTGTTCCTTCCATTTATTTTAAATCTTCATTGATTAGCTTTGTGTTCAAATCCATAGCATGTATAACAGTAATTGTTGAAGGATTGAATCATTCTACCATTATTACATACATTCATCATTTGAGTTCTGCATTCATTTGCTCTATGTCCAAATATTTTTTATGTAAAGCATTGACCAATAAAGGATGGAATATTCTAACTTATTTTGCTTCTACATTCCATTGCTCTATGTCCAAATTTATTGCAAGAATAACAAATACCATTGAAAGATGGGTACCTTTGAGTGTTTGGTTCTCTGAATGAAGGTCTTCTAGCATTGTTTCTTTGATTCTAAATCTTGCCATTTTTCTTCTTGTCTGTAGTCTTCTTTGCATTAGGTGTCTGATCTACTTTTGAGCTTTCACCTTTTTCAAGTCCCAAATCACCTTTATCTTTAGATTCTTTCTAGCTTGCAATCAACTCATCAAGTTTTATAGCACTCATTTTTAAATTTGTCTTCATGAATTTTTTCTTTTTCCAAATTTGATCTCAAATTTGCAATGTCTTGTTCAAGCCTTGTGAAATCATCATATTTTATTTTCACCATTCCATTCAAACAATCTTTGACTCTTTTCTTTTCTTCAACTTGTACTTTTAGTTCAGTGATAGTTTCATTTGCTTGCTTTAGCTTCTCACTGATTTCCTTATGCCTTTCTCTGAACTTCTTGATTTTCTCTCTCAATTTTTTGATGCATTCATTCGCTTCTTTAACATTTTCCTTCAGATCTTTATTCTCATCTTAAGTTCTTTCCCAATCTTCAAGAGTAGCCTTGGGTTCTCCTTCTTATGTGTATTCAATAGCATGAATCTCTTTCTTGTTCGTTATCCCAAATCTACCTCAAGCGGTTAAGCTTTTCTCCAAGGAACCTCGCTCTGATACCAATTGTTGAATGAACAAGATAACTAAGAGGGGGGTGAATCAGTTGTATCTAATCAAAACATCAAAACCCTCAATAGTAATCAGATCCACATGTATTCATTAAACCCTTATTCTATTATAATGTTTAAGCATGAAAAACAAATAATAAAGAACTAAAATAAAAACACCATACATAAGAGAACACCAAATTTACGTGGAAAACCCAATGAGGGAAAAACCACGGTGAGGATTAGCTCACAATATAAGTAATAGAAAAACTAGTACAAAAAGGGCTCACTGCCAAAATAGGACACATTTTCCAAAAAGGCTCATAGCCAGGGCTCACTGCCATATAAATAAATACAAGAAGATAGAAGAGAAATGTTACATAGAGAACACTTTCTCAATGCAACAAATGCTCCAACACTATTGTAGTCTTGCATGAAAGATTTCAGACACCTTCAACTCACTGCTTTCAGGAATCCAAACACTTGAAATTCACACTACTCTGCTCAATTTTACATCATTCGAATCATCCACATCAATCCTGCATCTATCTTGCTTCTCTCTTGATTCTTTCTTACAACTCACAACAACTCCACACTTATTTATATCAACCTCAACCTCAAACAGCTTCTCCAAGGTCGATAACTATTTGTTATACTTACAAATTCAAATTAGGTTGGCACCTAAATATTCCCATGGTGGATATGAATGGAAGGGGACCAAAAAAACACTTAAGTGAGACCCAAAATTAAATCTCACATGCCACACTATGCTTCCATTAATACTTGAACATTTTTGAATGTAGTCTAAACACTAGGTTGGTCGTTACCCATGAAAACACATTAAACATTAAGTACACGCTTCTAAAACTTTCAATACTCCTAATCATGAATCCTCATGACACAATCTAGAGAACAACACCATTAACTCTCCTTCAAATCCAAAAATCCAAAAAAAAAACTATAGAGAAATGTGCAGTAAATACATTTCTCCCAGACACCTTTGTACAACACTACAAAACCAATTCACATACTAGTGAATACAACTTCCTTTGACCAACAATCCAAAAACAATTTTTTTGCATATGGAAACCTCTAATAGCCTCGAACAACATATCACATCCACATAGGCATAGCATCTGTAGACACGTAAATTATATTGATTGATCTCGTGCACTTGATCTTGATTTACTAACACCAATTCTACCTAAATCATCTTCTTTACTAACTATTTAATTATATAATCTTTATTTGATTAAATTCATCATATTTCATCTTTTAATTAAATAAATCCATTTTATTTGATTAAATCATTATCTTCTATTAATTAATTAAATCATTTTGTTTAATTAATCCTAATGTTCCTCTTTTAATTAAATAAATCACCTTATTTGATTAAATTATATTTCATCTCCTTTAAATAAACTAACCTTTATTTGATTTAAGTCTAACATCATCCCCTTTAATTAAATAAATAAAACTTTATTTAATTAAGTCTAATATTCATATTCCTCTCATTTTGATTTAAACAAATCTAAAAATCTAAGTCAAAGTGTCAAATCGGCTAGTCTCCATCTAAGTTAATCAAATCATGATTATTCCTAACACTAATCCATCAAATCCTCTAGATTTTGCAACTTGCACAAGTAAATCAATTTAATTGATTTATTAATTCCTCCTTTTCATTCAAATATGGCATCAAGTTGGAATATTCCTCCAAGTTTGAAAACTCCCTCCCAAAAGGACTTGTCCATCCAACAAGGCATTAAAGGCCTCTTACATGTCCTTTTTCTTGAGCCAAGTGGCATTAACTCTTTTTTCATCTCCCTGCAACATGTCACTTCTCCAATTTCAAATTCCACCTAATTGCATTTATTTGCACACTCATCAAAATGTGCTCCACTCCTCTCCACTAGCATGTTGACAAGTGGCATTTTGCTATTGGCTCATGTTTAGTCCCACATCCTTCTCTTCTATAAATAAAAGGCTCTTTTACTAATTTTGGATCCATAATCATCCACAACTTGAAGCAAATTCATTATCTACAATTTTTTTTGAGCAAATTTCATCCATTGTCATCCATTTTCATATTTTTTCATCATTTCATAGCTAGGTTATGGAGAAATTTCATCAAGGAGCATCAATCTTCATCAAAGTTCATCATCAAGCTTGACTAGGAATTGGGAAAGGGCTATTTTCCACATCAAAATAGCACCAATTCCCCCATGGGATTGAGGGTTTGAATGTTTTGGATAAGATTACTTAGTTTTCAATAGATTTCATTTGGTTTCTTTGCGTTATTTCTTGTTCATTATGTTTCAAATGAATCTCATGGGGAATGATAGTTTAGATTGGCATAATTGACTAACATTGTGTTGTTTGTTCATGTTTGTGCAGGTCTAGATCTACCATTCACAACATCAACATAGAAGAAACACAGAGCACAATACCAGAGCACATTCTAACCACTTGCACGACATTGTTTACTATGTTTATCAAAATTTCTTAAAAAAACTTGGAAACTAAGTACGAAAGACCTCATCTCAGCTCATTACTTCATTCTAACTCATCTTCAGACACTGCAACAAAAGGATAGCTCCATGTACTCACAACACTTTCTCAAAGTCTCAACTACATATGCACAACTTGAAACAACCTCTTCTCCTTTTTTTCGCAAATTTCTCAATATCCTTGAAAAATTCATCATGCAACAACTTCCTTAACACATAGTTGGAATCAATGACAACATTAATCAGTAGACTTCCTGTTGACATCAATGACAACACCTTCATACTTGCAACAAATTGTTGATATTTATGGAAAATATAAAATTGTTGCAAGAGTTTTTCCATTCGTCTCCTTTTTTTGTGCAATGCGGCGCTTGGGTTTGTGACATGGCTTAACCGCCTCATGTGGATCTTGGATCTTGTATAAATCTGGTGGTTGTATCAGGCATAAATATGTCAATCTTTTGGTGCAACGACAATCGCATGTGCAACAATTGGTATTAGAGTCGAGGTCACAAGTTGAACCCTCACTTGCATTGGGGGGGATTGTTGCAGAGTTTCTCCTTGGTCTCCTTGTGTTGTGCAACACGATGCTTGGGTTCATGATTCTAGTGTAGAAAAATGTATCCCTTTACATTTTCTCACTTGTTTGGGCCCTCCTAGTTAAAATGAACTTAATTATGCCTTAATTTAGTGCTGTAAAAATGTATTTATTTACACTTTCACACTTATTTAGGGCTCCCTTAATTAATTGAGCTTAATTATTACTTAATAAGCCTTTTTATTCATTAACAAGCCCATTTAATTACATTTTTCGAAGGGGAAACCTGACATTAATTAATGCCAATACATACACTTCATATTGAGCAATGCGTGTTCTAGGAATTAGGGCCTAGGACCCATTCACCCATGGGTGAATGGGTCCTCCCTAGGCTTTGGAACCCATTTTTAAATGTTTTTTGGTGGTATTTTTATGATCCTAAATTCAAATTTCAAAGGTTAGCTTGTAATGTTTGAATTTCAGGAAATTAAGGATAAATGTCTATAAATAAAAGGTTATTTTGATCAAATCAAGTCTAAGGAAACATCTAGCAAGACGACAACTTCCATGTGAGAAAATATTATTGTCAAGAGAATTCAAGAGTATATTTCATCATCATTTGTTGCAGCAATTCAAGATTTCAAGCATCATGTCAAAGTATTTTGCATCATGCATGTTTTTGGAGCTAACATTGTGATGTAGGTTTCATGATCCATTCAAGCATTCAAAGAATTATTTCAAGCAAGATTAAAGGTTCAAGATACACATTGATTGAAGCCATTTCATGCAAGTTGTAGATCTACATTCCAAGGTTTATTCAAGGGTTTTTTGAGTGGTAACATAGATTTGTTCATTCTTCATTCTCTCTTTCATGTTTCATTTCATTTCAAGGTTTGATTACTAAAATGGGGTTTGACCAAGGAAAACCCCCATTCACCAAAAACAAAACACTTTTCCCTCTTGATTTGTGTTTGAAGATCTAGGTGGAAGAAATATTGAAGACCCTTTGAAGAGCAAAAATGAAGAAGTTGTCAAAGTTGCAAAATTTGTCATAAAAGTTGTCATCTCACAAAAACTCGGATGTCAGATTTATTTCCGATTGTCTGATTATGAAACCTAGATAATATGGAAGTGATCAAGACATGGGAGTTGAGGACCTAGAATCCAATTTTAGAAAGCTCAACAAGGATCCATTCACCAGTGGGTGAATGAGTCCTTAGACAACTTCCAGAAACACCATTTTGTAATAGGTGCACAAAATTTTCCCTTTATCCAATCTACATGAAATAAACTTTTTCTGTTAGTATTATGTTTCATCTATCAGATCCAATCTTTACATTTCATGAATGAGTGCATTTGGTATTTTTGATCTTTCTCCCAAAACCCCTATTCAGTCATTTATGTCAAAAATTTATATCAAAACACTTTGCAACCAACAGGGACACTTTGCAACTGTTTTTGAGATAAGTTTTAAGTTTCTTCTACTCATCTGATTCGTATGAAATAAATTGTGTTTGTTAGCTCTATGTTTAATCTACTCAGATCTAGTCTTACATTTTAGTTTTGAGTTGATTTACTATTTTATTTTCATCTCCCAAACATGTAACTGTTTAGTCCACATACACATATAGAGGAAATTGCAAGATTCTTCAAAGAATCCACTCACCTGAAGGGTTGAAAGTGGATTTTAACTTGAGGGATCTTATTTCCTTAATGAAGTAAAAGAATAGGCAGGTTCATTCACCCCTTTTTTCCCTTTCTATTTATAGTAAGTTTGGTGAAACATTCCAAATTTAGTATAAAATCCATGTGTTTTGAACCCCTATTTTTCTATGTTTCATTTTGGTGAACCTGAGTTTTTGAACATTCTAATTTTTTATTTGGAGTGCATTCAAACCCTAGATCTGTATTTTGAATTAATTTATTATATTTAGGGTTTCTAAATTTGGCTTAAAGTTGCATTGCATTTTAGGTGTAAATTTGCATTTTGTATTCATTTTAAATCTAAAAATTCAACAAAAATTACATAATGTTCGACTAATTTGCACAATACTTGCATATTAGTGTATGTTCAATCATTCACATTCAAAAATTGAGCCCCTAGTTTTCTATGTTTCATTTTGGTGAACCCGAGTTTTTGGACATTCTAATTTCTGAGTTGGAGTGCATTCAAACCCTAGATCTAGATTTTGAATTATTTCATTGTATTTAGGGTTTCTAAATTTGGCTGAAAGTTGCATTGCATTTTAGGTGTAAATTTTCATTTTGTATTCATTTTAAATCTAAAAATTCAACAAAAATTACATAATGTTAGAATAATTTTGAATAGTACTTGCATATTGGTGTATGTTCAATCATTCACATTCAAAAATTGACTCAAAATTGCATTTCAAAAAGTTTCATATAGTTCATCATTTTTCATTAATTTCACTTACATTTAGACATAAAATTCTGGAAAATTTTGTTATAGAAGTTATAGTCTGAGACCTGGAATAGAGAACACATATAATCACTCAGAAATTACATTCTTCATTTTTAAAAACCCTGAATAGGGACCTATTCACCCATGGGTGAATGAGTCCTTTAGGGCCTCTTAAAACCACCTTTTTTGAGCTTTTTTGTGGTTTTATGTACTTCCCAAATCTCCTAGTAATCCCCTATTTCAATCTGACAATTTTTAGGAATTTCTATTTTATGCATCTAGGTCTAATCATCCATTTATTTTAGTCATTTTAAATCATTTCAAAATTATTTCAGCATTGAAAATCGTCAAATCTATAGGACATTTGTTTACATTTTTGAAGCATTGCATAAGTTAGATAGATTATCTTTCATAATTCAAAATGTTAGTATCTTTTCTTTCCAAGTATGTCAAGAAAATTCCCATTAACAAGTGCGTGCAAGAGATTGAAATGGTTGACATATTCCTTAATTCCACATCCCCTAATATCTCTCTTATTTGTGAGAAATTTTTAGTGGAAGAGGATGTAAGTATAGAAAATCGTGACAATCATAGTTGCTCCTCTCCCAATACCTCTCCTACTTGTGATGAAGGTATTTTGGTGCTAGAAGACATACCCATTGAGAGTCATGACAATATTGCAAGATCCTCTTCTAAAAACTCTCCTAATTGGAAATATATTATGACACAAGAGAATGATATCATTGGCACATTTCTTAGCCCCACTTGTGAGAATGTTTTAGTGAAAGAGAATGAAATCATAAATAACATTTTTTCTTCTCTTAATATCTCTTATATTTGTGAAGAAGATAATTTGGTGTTAGAAGATACACTCATTGAGAGCCATGATAATCTTATTTCTTCCTCTCCTAATGCTTCTCCCACTTGGGAACACCTACTTGAACAAAAGGATCCACTCATTGGTAAGCATTCTTCTCTTGATGCCTCCCCTATTTTTGATGAAGTTACTTTAAAAAATCTAACCATGGAATGTGATGAACATCTTGTTTTCTCCTCTCCTAAAAACTCTCCTACTAGGGTAGATATCATGGGGTAAGAGAATGATAGAATTGATGCATGTCTTTCAAACAATAGTAATATAGCTTCATTAAATGAAGATGATGGGCATAAGGATAAGTCTTTTGAGGTTATGAACATTAGATCTCCCTTGAGTCGTCTAATTCTTAAACCTCCTACAAGTCCCTGAATTATTGGACCTTCTAAGCCTCAACTTATCCTCTACCCACCCTCACACCAACACCAAGTTCAAAACAAACCTATGCTTATCCTAAGACCACCTCAACACAATTTTTTGCAGAAACTGGGTTATAATATTGTTTCTCATACATATAACACTATAAACATTCAACAAAACCACAAACAAATCAAACTTCCCTTCCATTACCTCAACCATATCTCCCACCTGCACCTAATATCTTGCAACGTAGTGGTAAAGTGTATGATCTTGTTGAACAACTTAAAAATTTTCTCCTAAGATATCCTTATGGGACCTTATTCAAGCCTCCACTAATTACCTTAACATGCTTCAAAGTGCTTTACAATAAGTTCCTATCCGTCCTAGTGTGCAACAAAATGATATAGTAGCCATAATTCAAGGAATGAATACAAACATT
>VDFB02285663.1:0-16228 GCA_007258455.2 Sequoia sempervirens | reverse complement strand
TTAATTAAATCATTTTGTTTAATTAATCCTAATGTTCCTCTTTTAATTAAATAAATCACCTTATTTGATTAAATTATATTTCATCTCCTTTAAATAAACTAACCTTTATTTGATTTAAGTCTAACATCATCCCCTTTAATTAAATAAATAAAACTTTATTTAATTAAGTCTAATATTCATATTCCTCTCATTTTGATTTAAACAAATCTAAAAATCTAAGTCAAAGTGTCAAATCGGCTAGTCTCCATCTAAGTTAATCAAATCATGATTATTCCTAACACTAATCCATCAAATCCTCTAGATTTTGCAACTTGCACAAGTAAATCAATTTAATTGATTTATTAATTCCTCCTTTTCATTCAAATATGGCATCAAGTTGGAATATTCCTCCAAGTTTGAAAACTCCCTCCCAAAAGGACTTGTCCATCCAACAAGGCATTAAAGGCCTCTTACATGTCCTTTTTCTTGAGCCAAGTGGCATTAACTCTTTTTTCATCTCCCTGCAACATGTCACTTCTCCAATTTCAAATTCCACCTAATTGCATTTATTTGCACACTCATCAAAATGTGCTCCACTCCTCTCCACTAGCATGTTGACAAGTGGCATTTTGCTATTGGCTCATGTTTAGTCCCACATCCTTCTCTTCTATAAATAAAAGGCTCTTTTACTAATTTTGGATCCATAATCATCCACAACTTGAAGCAAATTCATTATCTACAGTTTTTTTTGAGCAAATTTCATCCATTGTCATCCATTTTCATATTTTTTCATCATTTCATAGCTAGGTTATGGAGAAATTTCATCAAGGAGCATCAATCTTCATCAAAGTTCATCATCAAGCTTGACTAGGAATTGGGAAAGGGCTATTTTCCACATCAAAATAGCACCAATTCCCCCATGGGATTGAGGGTTTGAATGTTTTGGATAAGATTACTTAGTTTTCAATAGATTTCATTTGGTTTCTTTGCGTTATTTCTTGTTCATTATGTTTCAAATGAATCTCATGGGGAATGATAGTTTAGATTGGCATAATTGACTAACATTGTGTTGTTTGTTCATGTTTGTGCAGGTCTAGATCTACCATTCACAACATCAACATAGAAGAAACATAGAGCACAATACCAAAGCACATTCTAACCACTTGCACGACATTGTTTACTATGTTTATCAAAATTTCTTAAAAAAACTTGGAAACTAAGTACGAAAGACCTCATCTCAGCTCATTACTTCATTCTAACTCATCTTCAGACACTGCAACAAAAGGATAGCTCCATGTACTCACAACACTTTCTCAAAGTCTCAACTACATATGCACAACTTGAAACAACCTCTTCTCCTTTTTTTCGCAAATTTCTCAATATCCTTGAAAAATTCATCATGCAACAACTTCCTTAACACATAGTTGGAATCAATGACAACATTAATCAGTAGACTTCCTGTTGACATCAATGACAACACCTTCATACTTGCAACAAATTGTTGATATTTATGGAAAATATAAAATTGTTGCAAGAGTTTTTCCATTCGTCTCCTTTTTTTGTGCAATGCGGCGCTTGGGTTTGTGACATGGCTTAACCGCCTCATGTGGATCTTGGATCTTGTATAAATCTGGTGGTTGTATCAGGCATAAATATGTCAATCTTTTGGTGCAACGACAATCGCATGTGCAACAATTGGTATTAGAGTCGAGGTCACAAGTTTGAACCCCTCACTTGCGTTGGGGGGGATTGTTGCAAGAGTTTTGCCCTTGGTCTCCTTGTGTTGTGCAACACGATGCTTGGGTTCATGATTCTAGTGTAGAAAAATGTATCCCTTTACATTTTCTCACTTGTTTGGGCCCTCCTAGTTAAAATGAACTTAATTATGCCTTAATTTAGTGCTGTAAAAATGTATTTATTTACACTTTCACACTTATTTAGGGCTCCCTTAATTAATTGAGCTTAATTATTACTTAATAAGCCTTTTTATTCATTAACAAGCCCATTTAATTACATTTTTCGAAGGGGAAACCTGACATTAATTAATGCCAATACATACACTTCATATTGAGCAATGTGTGTTCCAGGAATTAGGGCCTAGGACCCATTCACCCATGGGTGAATGGGTCCTCCCTAGGCTTTGGAACCCATTTTTAAATGTTTTTTGGTGGTATTTTTATGATCCTAAATTCAAATTTCAAAGGTTAGCTTGTAATGTTTGAATTTCAGGAAATTAAGGATAAATGTCTATAAATAAAAGGTTATTTTGATCAAATCAAGTCTAAGGAAACATCTAGCAAGACGACAACTTCCATGTGAGAAAATATTATTGTCAAGAGAATTCAAGAGTATATTTCATCATCATTTGTTGCAGCAATTCAAGATTTCAAGCATCATGTCAAAGTATTTTGCATCATGCATGTTTTTGGAGCTAACATTGTGATGTAGGTTTCATGATCCATTCAAGCATTCAAAGAATTATTTCAAGCAAGATTAAAGGTTCAAGATACACATTGATTGAAGCCATTTCATGCAAGTTGTAGATCTACATTCCAAGGTTTATTCAAGGGTTTTTTGAGTGGTAACATAGATTTGTTCATTCTTCATTCTCTCTTTCATGTTTCATTTCATTTCAAGGTTTGATTACTAAAATGGGGTTTGACCAAGGAAAACCCCCATTCACCAAAAACAAAACACTTTTCCCTCTTGATTTGTGTTTGAAGATCTAGGTGGAAGAAATATTGAAGACCCTTTGAAGAGCAAAAATGAAGAAGTTGTCAAAGTTGCAAAATTTGTCATAAAAGTTGTCATCTCACAAAAACTCGGATGTCAGATTTATTTCCGATTGTCTGATTATGAAACCTAGATAATATGGAAGTGATCAAGACATGGGAGTTGAGGACCTAGAATCCAATTTTAGAAAGCTCAACAAGGATCCATTCACCAGTGGGTGAATGAGTCCTTAGACAACTTCCAGAAACACCATTTTGTAATAGGTGCACAAAATTTTCCCTTTATCCAATCTACATGAAATAAACTTTTTCTGTTAGTATTATGTTTCATCTATCAGATCCAATCTTTACATTTCATGAATGAGTGCATTTGGTATTTTTGATCTTTCTCCCAAAACCCCTATTCAGTCATTTATGTCAAAAATTTATATCAAAACACTTTGCAACCAACAGGGACACTTTGCAACTGTTTTTGAGATAAGTTTTAAGTTTCTTCTACTCATCTGATTCGTATGAAATAAATTGTGTTTGTTAGCTCTATGTTTAATCTACTCAGATCTAGTCTTACATTTTAGTTTTGAGTTGATTTACTATTTTATTTTCATCTCCCAAACATGTAACTGTTTAGTCCACATACACATATAGAGGAAATTGCAAGATTCTTCAAAGAATCCACTCACCTGAAGGGTTGAAAGTGGATTTTAACTTGAGGGATCTTATTTCCTTAATGAAGTAAAAGAATAGGCAGGTTCATTCACCCCTTTTTTCCCTTTCTATTTATAGTAAGTTTGGTGAAACATTCCAAATTTAGTATAAAATCCATGTGTTTTGAACCCCTATTTTTCTATGTTTCATTTTGGTGAACCTGAGTTTTTGAACATTCTAATTTTTTATTTGGAGTGCATTCAAACCCTAGATCTGTATTTTGAATTAATTTATTATATTTAGGGTTTCTAAATTTGGCTTAAAGTTGCATTGCATTTTAGGTGTAAATTTGCATTTTGTATTCATTTTAAATCTAAAAATTCAACAAAAATTACATAATGTTCGACTAATTTGCACAATACTTGCATATTAGTGTATGTTCAATCATTCACATTCAAAAATTGAGCCCCTAGTTTTCTATGTTTCATTTTGGTGAACCCGAGTTTTTGGACATTCTAATTTCTGAGTTGGAGTGCATTCAAACCCTAGATCTAGATTTTGAATTATTTCATTGTATTTAGGGTTTCTAAATTTGGCTGAAAGTTGCATTGCATTTTAGGTGTAAATTTTCATTTTGTATTCATTTTAAATCTAAAAATTCAACAAAAATTACATAATGTTAGAATAATTTTGCATAGTACTTGCATATTGGTGTATGTTCAATCATTCACATTCAAAAATTGACTCAAAATTGCATTTCAAAAAGTTTCATATAGTTCATCATTTTTCATTAATTTCACTTACATTTAGACATAAAATTCTGGAAAATTTTGTTATAGAAGTTACAGTCTGAGACCTGGAATAGAGAACACATATAATCACTCAGAAATTACATTCTTCATTTTAAAAAACCCTGAATAGGGACCTATTCACCCATGGGTGAATGAGTCCTTTAGGGCCTCTTAAAACCACCTTTTTTGAGCTTTTTTGTGGTTTCATGTACTTCCCAAATCTCCTAGTAATCCCCTATTTCAATCTGACAATTTTTAGGAATTTCTATTTTATGCATCTAGGTCTAATCATCCATTCATTTTAGTCATTTTAAATCATTTCAAAATTATTTCAGCATTGAAAATCGTCAAATCTATAGGACATTTGTTTACATTTTTGAAGCATTGCATAAGTTAGATAGATTATCTTTCATAATTCAAAATGTTAGTATCTTTTCTTTCCAAGTATGTCAAGAAAATTCCCATTAACAAGTGTGTGCAAGAGATTGAAATGGTTGACATATTCCTTAATTCCACATCCCCTAATATCTCTCTTATTTGTGAGAAATTTTTAGTGGAAGAGGATGTAAGTATAGAAAATCGTGACAATCATAGTTGCTCCTCTCCCAATACCTCTCCTACTTGTGATGAAGGTATTTTGGTGCTAGAAGACATACCCATTGAGAGTCATGACAATATTGCAAGATCCTCTTCTAAAAACTCTCCTAATTGGAAATATATTATGACACAAGAGAATGATATCATTGGCACATTTCTTAGCCCCACTTGTGAGAATGTTTTAGTGAAAGAGAATGAAATCATAAATAACATTTTTTCTTCTCTTAATATCTCTTATATTTGTGAAGAAGATAATTTGGTGTTAGAAGATACACTCATTGAGAGCCATGATAATCTTATTTCTTCCTCTCCTAATGCTTCTCCCACTTGGGAACACCTACTTGAACAAAAGGATCCACTCATTGGTAAGCATTCTTCTCTTGATGCCTCCCCTATTTTTGATGAAGTTACTTTAAAAAATCTAACCATGGAATGTGATGAACATCTTGTTTTCTCCTCTCCTAAAAACTCTCCTACTAGGGTAGATATCATGGGGTAAGAGAATGATAGAATTGATGCATGTCTTTCAAACAATAGTAATATAGCTTCATTAAATGAAGATGATGGGCATAAGGATAAGTCTTTTGAGGTTATGAACATTAGATCTCCCTTGAGTCGTCTAATTCTTAAACCTCCTACAAGTCCCTAAATTATTGGACCTTCTAAGCCTCAACTTATCCTCTACCCACCCTCACACCAACACCAAGTTCAAAACAAACCTATGCTTATCCTAAGACCACCTCAACACAATTTTTTGCAGAAACTGGGTTATAATATTGTTTCTCATACATATAACACTATAAACATTCAACAAAACCACAAACAAATCAAACTTCCCTTCCATTACCTCAACCATATCTCCCACCTGCACCTAATATCTTGCAACGTAGTGGTAAAGTGTATGATCTTGTTGAACAACTTAAAAATTTTCTCCTAAGATATCCTTATGGGACCTTATTCAAGCCTCCACTAATTACCTTAACATGCTTCAAAGTGCTTTACAATAAGTTCCTATCCGTCCTAGTGTGCAACAAAATGATATAGTAGCCATAATTCAAGGAATGAATACAAACATTGTTTTCCATCAAAGTGAGCTACCTCGTTTGGAAATGCAAAACTAAAATGAAGCTTTCATGATAATAGCTATATATAATATGACTGGGATAAAGAGAACCCTTGTTGACAATGGATCAGACCTTAATGTGTGTAGTGTAAGCCTCTTGGATAAGCTTGGAGTGGACTTATTGTATGTAAATATTTTTTCTTGTACCTAGTTTGTTGTTTGTATTTCTTTTCCTTGTGCAATTGTAACCCATATTGATCATGATAAAATGTGGTTGTCCTAGTCCCCTCCTTGTTTTACCCTTTAATGGTATACTCCCAAATATACATAGATTCTAATTGTGCCTACAAAAGAAACACATCCCCAACTAGTTATTAGTTTGTAGGCTTTTGATGGATATCCAAAATTATTATTTATCCTAATGTCCTAACCTCTCATACTCTTTCACATACCTACATTCTCCTATTCTCTTGCTCCTTTCCCCCTTTTTCCCTTTAAATTTTTTTGGATTTCATTAAGGCATATTCCCTTTCCCTTCCTCATCCTAACCTTTTATCATTATCTACTCCCAATCCCTACAACCATTGATCCCTTCCCCATTTTTATAGACTTGTGGATTCCTAATGGACTTGTTTCATTTCCCCTCCACCTTTGAAAATCCAAACATTTGTTTCTTTTTTGTATAATTCTATTACACTTTTAAACCCCCAAATTGCCTCTAGTTTTACTTCAAATTCAAACCTCTAGTTCCACATCAAAATATTACAAAGTTACCCAATTTATTTTTTGCTCCTTTTCACCTATCATGCAAATATCCTTTGTAAATTAGTATGTTCCTACCTCTAGTTATACATCCTCTCCTTGCATGTTTTATCACATCCTCAAATCACTCACTTTTATCCATTTGTGAAATTTTGATGGGATTGATTAATACCATTCTCATGTCCCTTTCTCACCTCTAGTCTTGTAATGAAACCCTATAACTCCAGTCCTTCCATATTTTCTCACATTCCATCTAATCATTTTCATATAGACTTTCAATGGACTACTAAACTATCGTTTCAATTTCCTACCTTGACTTTCGTTTCCAACCTTAAGTTATATATCAAATTCCCACAAATTCTTCTGATGGTTTTTCTAATCATTTCCACCTACATAGATTTTTTTATGTACTTTAAAACTTTCATCCCCATGTCTACTTATGATCTCTTGTCTTGTAATAAAACCATGCATCTCCTATTCTAACCTTCCATCATACATAAAATTTCTACATTTCTTATAAATTACCTCCATGACTTACTAGATCCTCATAGGATGTCATTAATGACTAGAATTAACTCCTATAACTACTTAAAGAGGAGTGTCCCATTTTAAAACCATTTTTTATCCCAAGGGCGTGGATCTACATAAAATTTCAATGGTGGATGATAAATTCAATTTTCCATGAATTTAGTGGTTGAGTTTTAGATGTATATTATCTTCATGTAAGCTCTAAATTTTCCATTCCATGGATTCCATGGGATTTCACTTATCTTTCATACCACATTGACATACTATTCTTTATTTAATTCTTGCAAGCAACTAAGCAACCAAGAAAATGCAATAAAGAGTTGAGGATTTTTTAGAATTTCAACTAATAGTATTTTAATAATGTATATACTATTAGACACATATTATTTATTCTTTATTCTCAGATTTCAATAATTTCATTCTTTATTCTCACATAACTAAAAGTGTTGAGGATTTTTTAGAATTTCAACTCATAGTATTTTAGTGCAAGGCACCTAGGTCTTAATGTAAAAAGTTGCTAAGTGTTAGGATTTTGTGTGGTTAAGTCATTTATTGTTTGTAGTAAGGTCTTAAGACCATGTTTTGTGTCTTTTTGTGTCATTTGGGTCATTTGGGATTAGTTTGTTAAAAGTTGTCCAGTTTGCAAAAAGTTGCATAAGCAACTTTTGCATTTTTGGTTATTGGCTAAGTTGAACAGTTGGGATTTGAAAAGTAGTTGGAAATGGTTGGATTTTGTTTTTTTATGTTTAAATTATCCTTGTGAAGGTTGGTACAAGGTTCTGGTGTGCATTTTGAAGATTGAGCAATAAAGATACACTATTTTCTGCGTTTTAGAAGCATAATTTGCTACTAAGAATAGTACAGCCCTGTACGGCCTGGAAATGGTCTAAGCTTCATTGGATGTGATGTTGAATTGAATCTTCTATCTTCTACATTTTATTTCATCAATATTGGAGTAAGGGAAGATTTACTAAAAACTATTTTGAAACCCTCACTAGGGTGTGTCTTGACTATAAATTATGGATTTCCCTCCATTCCACCGATGAATAGGCCTAAAACTAGGTGGAATGGATATAGATAGGGTATAATTAGTGTTCACAATGTTGCAAGAGCAGGGGATGGCGTTATGTGAAAATTGGGTGATGCCCTAGTCCATAAAACCTCTTGTTTTTGGAATAGGAATAGAATAGGAGTTAGGGTTTTTAGAGGAACTCTTTGGAAGTGGTTTTAAATGCTTGGAAAGGTTGAGGCAGACCCTATAAGAAATTTTTGAGGCATTGGTGTCAAGGATTGAAGCTTGGAGGTTGAAAACCCTATTGTCAAGCGGAACAGTCAATTTTGAATATATTTTAGAAATCCCAAAAGGGTATCCAAAATATCTTTTAGGTTGTGGGTTTGAGGTCTGCCCTGCAAGTTATGCCAAAAAAAAACTCATTTGTTGTCTTACAAGGCCTAGTGGCAGTTTGTGAAGAAAATCACCTTAATTGATGTGTAAAGACTTTGATCGGTAATTGTTTGAGTGAGTTAGAGATCTCCCCTACTCTGCATCAAATTGGTATCCAAGCATAGGTTTTGGTCTATAAGAGGAAAAGGTTGAAGTTTGAAAGAAGCAAAGATGCCTCCTAAAGGAAATCCAACTTCTAGAGAAATGCGAGAGATGAAGGAGAAACATTCCAAGGAGTTGATACAAGTAAAGGAGTCTCAAGAAATTGTCCTAGCTAGACTTGCATCACTTGAATCAAACCAAAGGAGAGGTGTGGTCACCAGAGACATGAGTGACCAAGAGGAAGAGGAAGAGGGTGAGAACAAAAACCCTCAAGCAGGATTCCAAGAGGATGATTTGGATCCTAATGAATTGAGAATGGAAATTTTGTTGAAGGCTATCAAAGGAGACACTCGTCAGGTGAAGATGGAATTACTCATGTATGGTGGGAAGTTGGATAGTGAAGATGTGCTAGGTTGGATTGATGCACTTGATAACTATTTTGGGTATGAAGAGGTAGCAGAAGACCAAAGGGTGAAATTTTCCAAAATAAAATTAAAAGGCCATGCCTTAACTTGGTGGAATTATGTGTAGGAAGAGGGGTTGAAGAAGGGAAAATCAAAAATCAATTCTTGGGACAAAATGGTGGCTAAAATCAAGAGCCAATTTCTACCCGGTGATTATGCTATTCAAACATTTAGAAGGCTACAAAACCTCAAACAAAAGGAGATGGACGTAATGGCTTATACAGAGGAGTTTCACAAGCTAAGTATAAGGGCAGGTCATGTGGAGGATGAGGTGGAGAAAGTGGCAAGGTACCTAAATGGGTTAAGGTTCAACATACAATTACCACCCTTAGGATAGTAGAGGAATGCTTTCAATTGGAAACTAGGGCTGAAGAAAAGCTAAAGAGAAGGAAAGACAAACAAAACAAGGGAAGAGGCAGAAATTCTAGAGGAAGAGGGTCATTTTCTAATCCAAGGTAGTCATATGAGAGCCAAGAAGATACAAGCAAAGTCCAAGAGCAAGTTACAAATGCAAGAGGTGGATTTAGAGGAGGTAGATCAAGCTTTAGAGACAGATTTGGAGGTCAAGGAAGAGGATCTAGTGGGTTCACAGGAAGATGTTACCAATGCAACAAGTTTGGGCATCAAGCATGACAATGTAATGGAATTTAGACCACTAATTCATCCAGAGGAGAAAGGAGAACTTAGATTGTTTAAGGAGATGATTGTGAGAGTGTGGACTCAACATCACAACTTGCTGCTCCAGAAGTTGGTGAATCACTCAAGGTAAGGAGAACCCTCATCAAAGTACCAGTAGAGAAGGAGCCACCAAAAAGGAAGACTATCTTTAGGACAACTTGTAAGTGCTTGGGTAAGGTTTGTAAAGTTGTAATTGATTCAGGTAGTACAGATAATATGGTTTCCACTGAGAAGGTTGAAAAACAAGTTTCGAAGAACACCACATGCTACCCCTTACAAAGTCTCTTGGTTAAATGAGGGTCAATATGTTTTGGTAAATAAACAAAGTTGGGTGGAATTTAACATAGGAGGGTATAAGGACAAAATTTTATGTGACATACTACCCATGGGTGTATGCCATTTGTTGCTAGGGAGGCCTTGGAAATTTGATAGGCATGCTATGTATGGTGGAAGGAGTAATACTTATGAGATAGAAAAAGATGGGGTCTCCTATACCTTGACACCATTGAAGGAGGAGGAAAAAGGAAAAAACATGGGATCTAATGTGATGATGGTAGGTAGGAAGGAGTTCATCAAAGTAGAAGGGGAGGATAGGGACCTTGCAGCCACTCCTAAACTAGGAAATATTATGACAACATAAATGAAGAATGACTTGATTGTGGAGATCCAAGATTGGCTCAAGAAGTATGTTGCCATGATGATAGGAGAAGTGTTCCACTCATTGTTTTCAAAAGGGGATATTTTCCATTTCATTCCTTTCATGTCAGAGGTTAGTATGCATGATCAAGCAACAGTCACAGGGACACAACAACGGATGGAAGAGGTGAGTAGAAAAGGTGAAGAGGTCAAGGATAAACTACAAGGGAAAGTGAGAAAGTACAAGCATACACCTAAAGTGAAGAATAAGGAAGTTCATTTCAAGGATGGAGGAGATATGGTAGCAGGTAATGATGCAGGTTCAACAGTATTCTCAAGTGAATGACAAGTCAAATATCATCCATCAAACAAGTCTCTGAAGTTGGAGCATATCTTAGGTGCCAAAGAATTCAAAAAGATAAGAGATAATGCCTATTTACAGTATTTAGTCCATTGGAAGGGGTTTCCAAATGACTATGTCACTTGGAGGTCAAAGAATGATATGATTGAGCATGAATCTATTGTTGCAGCACTATCCTCAATGGGACTTGAGTCTATTTTATCTGGGGAGTATGGTGCAGGGCACCTAAGTCTTAATGTAAAAATTTTCTAAGTGTTAGGTTTTTGTATTGTTAAGTCTTTTTTTGTTTGTAATATGGTCTTAGGACCATGTTTTGTATCTTTGTGTGTTGGTTGGGTGATTTGGGATTAGTTTGTTAAAAGTTGTCCATTTTGCAAAAAGTTGCATAAGCAACTTTTGCATTTTTGGTTATTGGGGAAGCTAAACAGTTGGGATTTGAAAAGCAGTTGGAAATAGTTGGATTTTATTTTATTTATGTTTAAATAAGCCTTCTGAAGGTTGGTACGACGTTCAAGTGTGCATTTTGAAGATTGAGCAATAAAGATACATTTTCTACGTTTTAGAAGCATAATCTGTTGCTACACAGAATAGTACGACCCTGTACGACCTGAATATGGTCTAAGCTTCATTGGATGTGATGTTGAATTGAATCTTCTATCTTATGAATTTGATTTCATTTTATTTCATCAAGATTGGAGCAAGTTAGGGAAGATTTACTGAAAACTATTTTGAAACCCTCACTAGGGTGTGCCTTGACTGTAAATAATGGATTTCCCTCCATTCCATCGATGAATAAGCCTCAAAATTGGTGGAATGGATGTAGATAGGGTATATTTAGTGTTCAAAAAGTTTCAAGAGAAGGGGATGGCGTTATGTACAAATTGGGTGATGCCCTAGTCCATAAAACCTCTTGTTTTTGGCATAGGAATAACATAGGAGTTAGGGTTTGTAGAGGAACTCTTTGAAAGTGGTTTGAAATGCTTGGGAAGATTGAGGAAAACCCTATAAGACATGTCTGAGTCATTGGTGTCAATGATTGAAGCTTGTAGGTTGAAAACCCTATTGTGACCTATCTAAACAAGCTTAATTAGTGCTATTGTCAAGCGAAACAGTCAAATTTTGGATTTGTTGTTCCAAAACAACAATCCCTAAATTTTGAATATGTTTTAGAAATCCTAAAAGGGTATCCAAAATAGATTTTAGGTTATGGGTTTGAGGTTTGACCTGTAAGTTTTTGTGCATGTTTTGCGCATATGCCCTGCCGAAGGCAGGGACCCCCCCTCTTTTGCTCCTAACAGGTCATTTTCACTCCGAACAGGTTGTCTTGTTCCCGTATCATTTTGTGCACCCCTATTTCCTTGCATAGGTCAGCCATGAACCTTAAAAAGATCAATTTTCATATTGGTCGAATTCACCTTGCTGAGTTTCACTAAGTCATTTTCTAGTGTGGGTTGGACCCTGCAGGTTTCCCCTTGCTTTTCGCTCAATGTCCGTTAGCCTTTGCGGACCTATGTTTGCGGGTTTCCTCTTGTCTTTTTCCATTGCACTTCGTCGTTCACTTGCAACCGAGTCTTGACATTCGCCTGACGTGCGAACCTCGCACCTATTTTTTCCACTGTGCCTTTCATGCCCTGTGAACCTGCAGTAATGGGTCACCCTATGCGGGACTTCGTTCCCAATTCATCATTCTATAGCAGTTGAATCATGAATTTCACCCGCATGGAGAGGTCTACATTTTCTCTCTCCATCCCCGTCACCATTATGTCACCAAATTAATCACTTAACGATGCTCCACACTCTTCCATTGTTTTCCTGCACAAAATGATTATATGTTTCTCTTTCTGCGGGTAGATGTTAGAGATGTTGCATAGTTCCTGAATATGAACTCGTGATCGACCTACAAAATAAAGGGGGTTGAATGGATCTCGTGAGGATTCAAAGCATTGCCTCTAAAGTGGTGCCTCAATCTAAAACTTTACCTTATGAACGATGACATTCAAAAAATTGGAGAAAATGGCCTCCATCTATGCAGAACCCGCATTGCGGGTTTCTCCCTATTTATTGTCATTTTCTGGCTGGCATCCCGCCCATGCTATCCCGATGACCTTCTCCATTGCGGGGTCCACACCCCTTACGATCGACTCTTGCACCATCTACGATGTTCAAGTGACGTTGTCCCACACTCCCACGCCTGCAACCTTCTCTCGTGCAGGCTCCGCATCCCGCAGTGTTGCTACCATGTCCCCCGTTATTCATGGCTTTCACTAACAATGACCCTACAGCCTCTCCCTACAATGGCCAAAAAATTGCTTCGATCCAATAAAAAATTGAGGTGGGCTAATGAACTGTGTAAGGAGTGCGCAATAGGGCGGAAAAGCCCGAAAATGCATTAACCATAAGCATGGGAGGCAGGGTGGTTGTAAACACTGACAAAAAATGCTACCATGCTATAAGCTATGGGTCACATAGATGGAAGTCGATCTTTTCTGGTTAAAATTTTGGGAGCTCACGTCTCCCACCTTTTGCAGGCCGTGAAAGATGATGAATGATGTTGTGAACTAGATTGATGTAGTGGGATAATTAGCAGGCTCATTTCTCCCAAGTCTTATTTGAAGCACCTGAATGATCGAATGACGTCCTCAAATAAATCTCTAAGCTTGATCTAAAGCAAGAAATAAAGGTACAATTTAGACCCAGCTATGATGATTTCATGGGCATGGTGGTCACTCTGTCTAAAGCCATATAATCGATCACTATAATCATGAACTAGTAAGTGCGGGTGATTCAGAGCCATATTGTATGGACCACAAACATGGAGAAAGAGGCGGATCATGGGTGTTGTTATGAGTATGATTTCGCTAATCGAAGTATGATTTGATAAGTAAACTTTGGGCCTTTCATTTGAATGCAGATTTCAGACCAATAGGATGTGGGGATGCAAATCATGGTGGTACTTTTCTAATGATAATGTCGTTGTCTGAGCTAAAAAAATAAGTCCTCTCAATGAAAATATTTAACGTGGAGCCCACCCTTTCACTCGTTGGTGGAAGTCACTGTTGTGGGATCCGCAATGCGAGATGCTGCTCAACTCTTGCCGATATCTTCACGAAATTTTCCCGTTGGCTTCCCACAAACTTCCTCCCGCTTCATCCTCTCCACAAAGAATAATGATGATGTTACCCTCTAGCTGCACCACAAGTAAACAAAACTGTAATCACACGACGAAGACATTGACTAAGTATGGTCTGTGAGGCAAAGCAGTTTGGGCCAACACTCGTGGTATTATTGCTGGTAGGCCCTTTGTTGGATTGCACCTGTAAGGAGTTGAGCGAGTATACAATGAAATTTCATGAAATTTCTCATGGGATCAACTACAATAAGTGTGGATCATTGTGGGCCAACATCGCCGACCCTAGGGGTAACAATGGATAGTTTACAATGAGGAAACTTGACTGTGGGTTTCATTACACCTGAGACCGCTTCTCTCGACATCATTGCTCCTACGAAACAAAGGAATACAAGCTGAGATCTTTATGGGGGGAAATTTGGTTTTAATGAAGAATGTGGGAGAATGGCACGAAGCAGAGTGCAGCTAGAATTATCAAGTGGCGATCCACTTTGGAACTCCAAAAGTTTATAATATATCTCAGTAGAAATTAATGAAGATGTCAACTACTAAAATGAATGAACAAGTATATAAAAGTGCAAAGGAAGTGTCGATACATCTGATGTCAAACTCCTGGCCATTTCTGAGAAGTATACAAGGGCAGATAGCTTTGCAGGCCTGGGTAGCCCACGCGCCACTCGCACATAATTCCCTAGCCAGTGACATTTATATGATGAACACTCTTTGTGGTAAGCCCATGGCTTCTCCAATTTCACTATGCCTTAAAGATGCTCGGCGTGTGTGATGTTCCCCACATGGTAGTTCCACACCCTCCAGTTTGCTCAACCACCCAAGGGAAACAAATGGCGGCTTAGGTGGCATGTCCCTGGGTGGCCGTAAGACTCGCAGGTTCCGCAATTTTGTCAATCGTTGTTCTCTTCCATCATTCTAAAGGTGTCACACCCACGTCCTCTCATGTCCCTTTACTTGCAATCATTCCAACAAACATTGAGAATGCAGGGTCTACCCACCTCGGCGCCTCACCTCTTCAAAATCATTTCTCGATTTAGACAAAGCTCGTGTTTCCGTTCCAAAACATTAGATTATGGAGGAAGGTCTCACGTTATCAAGCACAAGGAAACAAGAATTATAAGAACCTTGACCAAATGGGCAAGCAGAATGATTTATTGATAAGAAACCACTCCGATCAGCAGAGACTTTGACTAAGGAAAATTAGCGATCCATGTCAACTTGGAAGAATAGCTTTTCAGGTTTCTTGTCATTTGAATGAGGTCTGTATTGAAAGAAAAGGATTCCTCTTACAATTTTGCAAGGATCGTGGCATCTTTGCTGCAACGGCCTCATTCCCCTTTCGCTGTGGCATTGCAGTATGCAGATCTTGAACCATTTTCATTTTCAATGCAATAGTTGGTGCCAAGATGAAAACAACAAAAATATTTACCATGCAAAAAACGTGGCCAGGCTTGCATGCGAAGAAGCTCATGAGAAGTAGATGTTATGCAAGCCCTAGTGGAAAATGATAAAGATTGAGTGAGTGGAAGATGAACCCCAAATCATTATGAATGTTAGGAAGGTGTGGTGAGCAAATAACGAGGTTGTTTACTTTGATAACCACACATTGCATCACAAAGAAATCAGAAACTGCTCCGATAAATGCGGCCAGTGTTATTCATAAAATGTCACCATCCTAATAACATGTGTTATCATATGGCCTTATCAACATGATGTGTGGCATTGGGTGAATGTAAGATTGATCCCGTCAGAAGAGGGTTTGTTAAGGGAAAATGGCCATGGCTGGCCTGCAAAGTCTTGAGGACATAGGAAAGATTCAAATAAAACTATGGCACCTATCATCCTTGGATGATGGGGTATTCCATACCTCAAATTATGAAGGGTCTTTTTTCTAGTAATTTGATTTCCTCTTTTTGGCATCATCATCACTCACCTTTGATTGCTTAAAGAATATGTAGTAATGTGCCTATTTGAGTTGTAATGAACGTTACATGAGTGCCACTTGGTTATGCCTAAAAGGGGTCTCATATCATTATTTGCATAAGCATAATTCAATCCATTGTTTTGTGCAAGGTTCAGGTCACAAAATGGAAACCATCAAAGAAGATTGTCGATACACCCATCTATGACACTGTACCACCAAAAGAGTGTGTCCATGGAACCATGTTAAAATAAGACTCAACTTAGGACTTGATCCAAAGAGGAGATCATTGGGATGTAGTCTAAATGAAGAACTACACACTACCTACTAAAAAATCTACTTGAGAGGAGATGATGATAAAGTCAAAGCCACCTTTGGAACCAAAC
>VDFB02285661.1:0-97284 GCA_007258455.2 Sequoia sempervirens | reverse complement strand
TATTCAGGATCTATCTTTTTAATCATGAAAGTAAATACTCTCTTGCTAAATACACGATTAATTGATACTAATGACTCCACATCACCTGACTGATCACATCTGGTCTTAATCTAAAACATAGTCAATATGCCAATATTTATAATAAATTGAAATTAAATTTGATTCAAGAATATTACTTCTTCGTATTGATTTTTAGACTCTTGGTTGTCATATCTAGTATGGTTCCATCCCTCTAGGGCACTGTAACCAGTCTGGTTATCCTTGACAGTAAATATCATATAAAGTCTTCTAAGAATATCCCATAATATGTCACCATAATAAGCTATCAACTTCTAATAATTCATCTAATAACCATTCAACTAATCTTTAATTCCCTCATGGTCCTTTCCAAATTATCCTTTGCATAATTTGAACTAGGTTCCTACGTCTGTAAATAAGTGAACAATCATATTTCCTTTTTCTTATTATGACACATATATGCACATATCTAAATGTATGACATGTTTCTATCTAACTTGGAGGAAATTTTTAGCTTGGAAGGAGTTTGTGCTTTTGCACTTTAAATTATCCCCGCATTACAACTTTGGGTTGTTGAGACGTAAGGTCCTCTTTCATAATATTAGGATATCGCAAATAGGTATAGACTCTTGGTCAAGTATAAGATAATAGCCATTTAGAAAGGTAATCAAAAAGTTTATATATCTCTAATATGTTTTACAACCCTATTGTTGCATGTCATTACAATAAAGTGTACAACCTAACCCTAAGGAATAACTTACCCTAATCTCATAAGGTATATAACCATTTGAGAATGTGTGTTCTCTACTTAAACAATCTAACCAACAGTTAGGTATTTCTATCATAACAACATTCATCTTATTTCCCATTATGACTAAACCATTAATTGCAACAATCATAACTATCAAGTGATATTTACACACTAATATGATATATTGTTTCTTTAATAACTACTTTCTGTTGGTATGTGGCGACTGATCATGCTATATTGTACACTCTTCATGTATCCTTGGCAGGGTCCAGGGTTGGGCCGGTCGAGCCCCGGGTGGGAGTTTAGAGGTGGTAGCCCCCAAAAAGTGGGGGTTCGAGGACGACAACCCTCGAGAAAAAAATTTCTCCTACTTTTTCGCGTCATCACCAAAAAAGGAAAAAACCAACTTTGTAGAACCCTAATTCTCGAAGCTTCTAAAAAGCTTGTTATAAGTGGTTGGGATGGGGGTTGCAATATGATGAAGGTGATTATTCATGAGATTGTAATAAGTTTTGCACTGGATAATAAAAACATTGGATGGCTATAGTTTTGTGGATGTAGCCCAGATTGGGTGAACCACGTTAAATTCTTTGTGTTAATTTTTTGTGTGCGTTTTATTTCTCTGTTTTATTAATCAAATTTGCATTTAATTGTTAGATATCTACCTTCTAAGCTTAACAGGTGGTATTAGAGCAGGTTGTTTTTCAGTTATCCTCTACAAGAAGGTCTCATAGTTGAGTGGGAGTCTTGCGGTTGAGTGGGAGTAATGGCAGACGAGGGTAAGTTGAAGGTTGAGAAGTTCAATGGGAAGAACAATCAATTATGGAAGATGCAGATGGAGGACTACCTCTATCATAAAAATTTATGGTGGCCACTGGAAGGGAAAACCAAGAAACCCCTAACAATGTCTGATAAGGACTGGGATATTTTGGATAGAAAGGCACTTGGCAGTATTCGTTTATGCCTGGCATAATTGGTGGCGTTCAATATTACAACAGCAAAGACAACTCAAGAGTTCATGCAAACCCTGGCGAAGTTATATGAAAATCCTTCTACTTCGAATAAGGTATTTCTTATGAAGCATTTATTTAATATGAAAATGGCAGAAGGTGGTTTAGTTGTTGATCATTTAAATGAGTTTAATATGGTTACCAGTCAACTAACTTCTATAAATGTAAACTTTGATGAAGAAGTTAGGGCTCTTTTGATTTTGTGTTCTTTGCCTGAAAGCTGGAATAGATTGGTAATGGTTGTTATCAATTATGTTTTTGGTTCGAATACATTGAAATTTGATGATGTTGGTGTTATTTTGAGTGAGGAAATTCGTAGGAAAAGCTCAGGTGGAACATCCACATCAGGCAGTGTTTTGAATGCAGAAAGCAGGGGCAAAACAAAGGAGAGAGGAAATAATTCTGGAAGTCGTGGGAAGTCACGAGGAAATCAAAGGACAAAAGGTCCTAATCCAGAGAAATGAAGGATTGCTAGTACTGCGGTAAGCTGGGTCATTTAAAGAAAGGTTGTTGGTCTTGAAAAAATAAAGGAGACAAAAAGGAAGGAAATAAAGAGGCAAATGTTGTAAGTAATAAATCTAATGAGGATGCTTTAATTCTTTCCCTTGATAATGTTGATGATTCTTGGGTGTTAGACTTAGGGGCTTCATTTCATGCTACACCCCATAGAAGTTATTTTCTTGATTATGTCTAAGGGGATTTTGGGCTGGTTTATTTGGGACATAACGAACCCTGTCAGATTGTTGGAAAGTGAAGAATCAAGATTAAGTTGCAGAATGGGAATCATTGGCTACTACATGAGGTAAGGCGTGTTCCAAAGTTAAGCAAAAATTTAATTTCAGCTGGGCAACTAGATGATGAAGGTTGTGTTATTACATTTAGTGATAAAAATTGGAAGGTTACAAAAGGTGCCTTAGTGGTAGCAAAAGGTGTGAAAGTAGGCACCTTATATCTTTGTACAGGTCATATTGTTCCTTCTACTTTAGCTATTGCAGATAAAAATTAATGTTCAAGAATAGTTGTTGCAATTTAGTAGCAAGAAAATCAAATAGTTGTTGTGGATTCTAAATCAACGTTGTGGCATAATAGACTTGGGCATATGAGTGCAAAAGGTATGAAAGTCCTTCATTCAAAGAATGTTTTACTAGGTCTAAAATGTGTTAATATGGATTTCTATGAAAGTTGTGTGTATGTCAAACAAAAGAGAGTTTTCTCAAGGATGGGAAGGAAAAGAAAGATGAGAAATCGGAGCTTGTAAAAAAAATCTGATGTATTTCCTTAGGAAGAAATTTGATATATTTGAATTTTTTTAAAAATGGAGAAGCTTGGTTGAGAATGAAACGGGTAAAAAGTTAAAATGTCTCAGATCTGATAATGGTGGTGAGTATTGCAGCAAAGAGTTTGAAGATTATTGTTCCTTTAATGGTACTCGTAGGTAGAAAATGGTTCCAAAGACTCCATAAGAAAATGGTTCCAAGGACTCCACAAGAAAATGGAGTGGCTAAGCTCATGAATAGAACAATAATGGAGCATGCACAAACTATGAGATTGCATGTTGGGTTGCCTTTAAACATGTGGGCAGAGGCTGTAAAAACTGTTGTTTATTTAATTAATAGAGGTCCCTCTAATCCTTTGGGTTGTGGTATCCCATAGGAAGCATGGACAGGTGAGAAGGTGAGTTATTCTTTTCTCAAGACCTTCAGTTGTGAAGCATTTGCACATGTAGATTTTGAAAATAGAGCCAAACTTGATGCAAAATCAAAGAAATGTATATTTGTTGGATATGGCATCAATGAATTTGGTTATAGGTTTTGGGATTTTGAAAATCAAATAATTGTGAGAAGCAGGGATGCCATATTCAATGAGAAAGTGTTGTACAAAGATCAGGTGCAGCAGCATGAGAAGAAAGAAAATGATTATGCAGTGTTGGATAATACTCCAAACAATGATGTTCCAGTGGTTTCTCATGCTCTGCAACAACAACAACAAATACCACAAACTCCAATGAATGTTAGATGATCTTCAAGGATAAGTAGACCTTTGAAAAGATTTTCTCCCTCTTTGTATTTTATTTTATTGACTGATGTTGGTGAACCGAAATGTTATGATGAAGCTATGCAGGTGGATACCAAGGTTCAATGGGAGCATGGAATGGAAGAAGAAATGGACTCCTTGCTGAAAAATTAGACTTGAGAATTATGCAAGTTGCTTACAGGTAAAAAGGCTTTACCAAATAAATGGGTTTATAGGCTGAAAGAGGAGGATGGAGGTAAGCAAAAATTTAAAGCCAGGTTAGTTGTAAAGGGATTTGCACAGAAAAAAAAAAAAGAATTGATTTTGATGAGATTTTTTCTCCAGTTGTTAAAATGACTTCTATACACATTGTTTTAATTATTGTGCCTACTAAAGATTTGCATTTGGAACAACTAGATGTTAAAACAACCTTTCTCCATGGTGATTTGGAAGAAGAAATATATATGGAATAGCCACAAGGATTTGAGGTCAAAGGTAAGGAGAAACTTGTGTGCAGATTGAAGAAAAAATTATATAGTTTGAAGCAAGCACCTCGGCAATGGTATATTAAATTTGATAGTTTTATGGCTGAGCAAGGCTACAACCAGTGTAATTCAGACCATTGCATTTATTTTAAGAGGTTAGATGATGATAGCTACATTATTTTATGTTTATATGTTGATGATATGCTTGTAGCGGGGTCTAACTTGGATCACATGAGGGAGTCAAAACAATAGTTAGAAAATTCATTTGCTATGAAGGATTTGGGGGCAGCAAAACAAATCCTTGGTATGAAGATTACTAGATATAGGAAAAACAAAAAAATATTTTTATCTCAGGCGGATTATGTTGAAAAGGTGTTGCGGAGATTTCATATGGAAAATGCAAAAGTTGTCAGCACACCTTTGCCCAGTAATGTTAAATTGACTAAGGATATGTGCCCAAAGACACAAGAGGAGGAAGAAAAAATGTCCAAGGTACCATATGCTTCAGCTGTAGGTAGTTTAATGTACACCATGGTATGCACAATACCAGATATTGCACATGTTGTAGGAGTTGTTAGCAGGTATATGAGTCATCTCGGTGTTGAGCATTGGAACGCGGTAAAATGGATTCCCAAGTATTTGAGAGGTACATCCAATAAACATTTATGTTTTGGGGGCTCTAATACTGATTTAAAGGGCTATGTTGACTCAGATTTGAAAGGGGATATAAATACCAGGTGGAGTACCACAGACTATGTATTCATAGTTGGTGGGACAACAGTGAGTTGGATTTCTCAGTTGCAAAAAGTGGTTGCTTTATCCACCTTGAAGGTAGAGTATGTTGCTGCAATAGAGGTGGCAAAAGAGATGATATGGCTGCAACTTTTCATGGAAGCGTTGGGAACACAACAGGTTGAAAATTACTTGTTTATAGACAACCAAAGTGTTATACATCTTGCAATGAATTATACTTTGCACTTTAAAACTAACACATACAATTGAGATATCCTTTCATTCAGTCAGTGTTGGAGGATGGACAGGTAAAGCTAGAAAAGACACATACAAATGCCAATCCAACATATATGTTTACAAAGGCGGTGATAAGGGAGAAGTTGAGCTCCTCTTTAGCTTCAGTTGATCTTCAAGGTTGAATTCAAGTATAACAGAGCAGTAGGGTCCAAGGTGCTTATTTCTAGTGGGAGCTGTAAGTGTAATGGTGTCGTCCAAGATCAGTCCCCAAGTGGGAGATTGTTTGGTGTGGAGCTTGATCAATCTCCAAGTGGGAGATTGTTGGTATGTGGCGACTGATCATGCTATACTATACACTCTTCGTGTATCCTCGTCGGGGTCCAGGGCCAGGTCAAGCCTTAGACAGGAGTTTGGGGGCGACAACCCCTAAGAAAAAATTTTCTCCTACTTTTTCACGTTGTCACCGAAAAAGGAAAAAACTGACTTTGTAGAACCCTAATTCTGGAAGCTTCTAAAAAGCTTGTTATAAGCAGTTGGGATGGGGGTTGCATTATGATGAAAGCGATTATTCACGAGATTGTAATAAGTTTTGCATTGGATAATAAAATCATTGGATGACTGTGGTTTTGTGGATGTAGCCCAGATTGGGTGAACCATGTTAAATTCTCTGTCTTAATTTTTCTGTGTGTATTTTATTTCTCTATTTTATTGATCAAATCTACATTTAATTGTTAGATATTTTCCTTCTAACCCTAACACTTTCTTCAAACGTATAAAACCATGATAAACTCATCATACTCTATATAGAATCCTTAATTCAGCTTCATACGAACTAATGAGAATCCAAAACAATCATATCTATCTAATAACTAGATAATGCATGGTATGATAACTCAACTATTTCCAATTAGCACACAATTCAATTCCATAATACAAGAGATAAATAAAGATAGAATATCAAGCATGTCTAGATGTCTAGACAATAATGCTTCCAACGAATAAATCTCTTGCAACTTCTCCCAAATGATTCTATTCACAACCTCCTACTTTCTCAACTTCACAAATCAACTTCACCTCACCCCAACAATTTGCACATCTTACTAAAATAGTACTCTCAACTTACTCAACAAACTTCTCTCTAACTCATGAAATGAACTCTATATTTGCACTCACAACAACTCATCTCAACAAAATATTCTTAGCAAAATGATGGACCCCCCAACAATAAAACGTTGCTCCCAATTTATAGAAAATAATGAGAAAACTAATGTTATAGAACAACTAACAGTTTTGCCACCTTTACCTATTATTGCCACCTCTCAAAACATAAAACATGAACTCAAATAAGACTCTTAATCTTTGCAGGTCGAATAGCAAGCTAGGTGCCCTTTTCTCATGTTACTAGCAACAAAAAATTGGTACATAACAATTCAATTTATATGCAGTCTATGACTCTTCAACTGAGTCATTAAAATCAACTTATTCATGCTATTTTACTAAATCAAAATGCTTGGAAATATGACTGTGAACTTGGCAACATGTTTCCTATTTTACTTCATTCTCTTGTTGTAGCTTTCTAAAGGGCTAGCTATTAGCATTCACTCATATGTTTTTGAGTTACATTTAAACTCTACCTCTATGTGCCTCCATGTTTCCATGATGTGGCTTCCATATCGACCTCTTAATGGTATTCAATCTACTTTGACTTCAAATGTTTTTCAATGCATTTCTCGTGGAGACTAAAATGTGCCTATTACTCATACTTGTTGTCTCCTAATAGCACACCCTTGCTGAGTAAACTTAGCCTACTGGTGAAACATTGGAAAGATTCCCTGATTGTGGGCTCAGATTTTGGAAGCTAACCTCCAGAGTAAGTTGGTTCTTATGGTACTCACCTAAAAACTACTTGTTGGGAAAAGGGTAAGAAATATTGCATAAAATAAAACCTATGACTAAGGTGATGCACAAAAATGTTATCTAAAACATGCACAACTGATTATACACACAGATTAAACCAACGGCAAAGCTTGACATGCACAACTCAATACCTATATGCTTTTGCACAAAGGATTTTAAAATTTCAGTAATCGAAATGGAATATGATAAAAAGCATATAGGTATATGAAATGATAAAAGCATAAAATAGTAAAGGAAAACTAGCCATTAATTGAACCCATCAATTATGATTACAGTTAGGGTTATGAGAAATAAGGTTAGGGTTAATGTTATGATTATGATTAGGGTTAGAGTTAGAGTTAAAATTTTGGTTTAGGGTTTAGGGTTTAGGTTAAGGTTAACTAAGGTTTAGAAGGGTTAGAGTCCAATTAGTTTAAAAAGATAAAGGGTTCTAATTAGAGATAAGGTAATGATTATGATAGCGATTAGGGTTAGGGTTGGGGTTACAATTAGTATCAGGGTTAGGGTTATGGCTAGTGTTAGGGTTAGGGTTGGGTTGGAGTTTGGATTAGGATTAAGAATATGGTTAGGGTTAGGGTTAGAGTTTGTATTTATGATTAGGAATACAACTAGGGTTAGGGTTAGGAATTGGGTTTAGGGTTTGTGTTAGGGTTAAGCTTAGGGTTAAGGTTAAATAAGGTTTAGGAATAGGTTTAAGATTGAAAAAATAGTTAGGGTTAGAGTTTACATTAGTTTTAAAAGATAAAGGGTTATAATTAAGGATAAGGTTATGATTACAATAGTGGTTAGGGTTGGGGTTGGGTTTGAGTTTGGATTAGGGTTAGAATTTTGGGTTAGGAATATGGTTAGGTTTAGAGTTAGGTTTAGGGTTATGTTTGTGATAAATAGGATTAGGGTTGTGAGAAATAGGGTTAGGGTTATGGGTAAGATCAAGGTTTTGAGAAATAAGGTTATGATTATAGTTAGGGTTAGGATTACATGTTGGGTTACACTTAGAGTAAGGGTTAGGTTTAGTTTTAGGTTGAGGATTATGTTTAATGGTTTATTGTTCAGGTAAGGGTTATAAATTGGTTTATGGTTAGGGTTAAGATCAGGGTGTGACTTAATCTTATGATTAGAGTTGGTGTTAGGGTTAGGATGTTAGGTTTTAGGGAAAGCTCTAAATTAAAGATTAATTTATAGTTGGCTGCAATGGATGAGGGAGAAGAATCAACTATAATTCTTTCTTACAAAAAGGCAACCAACTATGACTTGAGTTTATAGATTTCCCTAAACCCTAACCCTAACCCTAACCTTAACCCTAACCTTAACCCCAACCTTAACCCCAAACCATACCCACAACCTAACCCTATCCCTAACTCTAACCCCAACCCCAACCATAATCCAATTCCAAAAACAACTCCTAACCTTAACCCCAACCATAATCCAACTCCAAAAATAACCCCTACCCCTAACCTTAAGAACTAAGCTTACATCTAACCCTAACCCTAAAACCTAAACCATTATATTATAACTCTAACCTAACCCTAACCCTAATCCTAACTCACACCCTAACCCTAACCCTAACACTAACAATAAACCCTAAACCTAAACCTAACCCTAAACTTAAACCTAATCGTAAAACTAAACCTAACCCTAATCCTTAAACCATAAACCATAATTGTAACCCTTACCTAACCCTAACCCTAACCATAAACCATACTCATAACCCTAACCATAATTCTCATAACCCTAACTTTAACCTCAACACTCTTATTATTCAATTCAAATATTTATCTTTCATTAATTACCTACATTCACTCTCATAACCCTATCCCTAGCTCCAACCCCAACTTTGACCAAATCAAAATACAATCCATAAACCTAACCATAACCCCAAAACCTAATTCTAAATCTAACCCTAACCCTAATCCTAACCCTACCCTTAACTCACACCCTAACCTCAATCCTAACTATAACTCTAAACCAAAGCCAAACACTATACCTTAAACTATAATCTTAACCCTAAACCTAACCTTAACCGTAATTGTAACCTAGCATTTATTTCCAAATGCTAATCCTCACTCTTATCTTATCCCTATAACCCTAACCCTAATCCTAAACCCAAACACAACCCAACCCTAATTCTCATAACCCTAACCCTAACTTTAAACATATAATATAATAAAAAAATGAAATAATAATTACAATATAATAATAACAATAATGTTATAATTTAATATAATACTAATATTTTATATATTAATAATAACTAATAATAAAAATATAATACTAATATTAATAACAATATAAATTTAAGAATGGTAAAGGATCTTTATTGATAAATAACATCTTTGGGTTTTCTTTGAGAATTTATTGCATCAAAAATGAAGCTCTGCAACGGTCATGGAGGTTTGCAACGGTCGGAAAGAGGATGGCATGGGGACAGGGGGGATGAGGGACCCAAGGTGAATAGAGCAGGGAATCTCGACCATGTTTGGAGGAAGGATCGATGGGCCCGACCTCAGTCCATGGTTTCGAAGGGTCGCTTTCAGGAGGGACCAAGTCACGGGCAATCTGCAGGCCTCAAAAGGGGCAGGAACAGGCAAGGTCAGTACTGTAACGAAGCTTTTCGTAGACCTAGACAAAAACAGGAATCAAATATGGGTCAAACCGCTCCCCAGCGGATGGATAGACATGTCTCCAGAAAGTTCTCCAGTGCTAAGAATGGAAGAGGGGTAATGGAATGGAGGAGAAAATCGTCCCCGGCCAAGGAATGGGAGGAAGGAAGGGAAGAAAGGCCGAAGGGGGGAAAAGGAAACCTTGGCTCTTCAAGGTCCAAAGAATACGCAAGCGGCAGAACCAAAGTGGTAATCAGTTCCTCGAAAATACACGGAGAAATTTTGAGGTTAGAACAGTTAGGGCTTTTCGGCAAATGGTTTGGAAAGTCTCTGAACTGGGAATATTTAGAGAAATGGTGGAAAGAGAGATGGGGTGCGGATTTGAAATTCAAAATGCTTCAAAATGAATTTTTTATGGTGGTATGCCCTACCAGAAACATCAGAGATCAGATTGTTCAGGGGGTTTGGGTTTTAGATGGTTGTGGTTTCTATTTAAGAAAATGGTCAGTGGACTTTGACCCATTAACATATGTGCTGGAAAGCCAACAAGATTGGTATAGTCTACCAAATCTTCCTCTGGAATATTGGGCTCCCTCTATTCTAGAGGAAATAGGAAATCAGTTGGGTACCTTTGTTTGTGCGGAGGAAAGAAAAATGGCCAGAAAAAATCAAGCTTATGTGCGCATATGTGTGGAAAACAAGGTTGAAAGAACAGTATGGAGTGAGATGGAGCTGATCTCGGACTACGGAACCAGGATCCAAAAATTAGAGAGGGATTCGTTTATGCATAACAACTTGGTTCGAACCCTGGCTTGCAGGGCAAGCAAGGAAGAAGCAGGGAAAGCGGCTTCGTTGGAAAACCCTACCCCCTCAGTGAATCTTCGAACCTCTGCTCGATCCCCTGTTGAAACCCTACCCTCGCCAATGGGTATCTTGGAGAAGCCACATTTTTCAGCAAATCGGAACTCTCCTGAAGCAAATAAACTGTTGTCTAGTAACATGGAAGGCCTCTCTCCTAAGAGGGTGTCGAACCCTGTTTTGGATAAGGGTGGCGACGCTTTGTCAGATTAGGAAACCCAAATGGGGAGGGAAGTGCAATTCGAGGAGCTTGAAGATAAAATAGCGGAAACACTAGAAATCATGGGGGATAGCTGTCTGAATGTTGAATTGGATTCCTTGATAGAAGTCGGGAAAGAATTAGTGGAGCTTGCAGAGGCGGCTAAACTGAAGAATGGTTCAATGGTGGACGGCCTTTGTATTGACGGGATAGAGGAAAATTGGGTGTCAGAAGTGCAAACAACATCAGAACTGTTAAGCCCCCAATTGGGAAAGAAAAGGAAGATCACAGAGGAATTACAGGAGGCAAAATCACGCCTAGGCATTCACAGACGTGATATTCTCAAATTAACACCAGACTGTGGGGATCAAAAAAAGCGGGGAAGAATCCCTAATCAAGAGAAGAGAAAACAGGATGGAGAAGCAACAGGTCAACAAAAAATTGATATAATGATTAAAGTAGGGAAGGGAGACACCCTTCCTGAACAGCAATGAAAATCCTAACCTGGAATGTTAGGGGTTTAAATGCCCCTAACAAGTGGAGCCTTATTAGGCGTCACATTGATGTTTGCCAAGCAGAAATATGTATGTTCCAAGAAACAAAATTAGGTGGTATTGCTTTGGAATCCTTTGGCAGGAAACTGAAGCTCTGGAAATGGGCGGGAGTGGAAGCGGAAGGGGCTTCCGGTGGTCTGATGATTCTCTGGAAACCACAATCAGTATTGGTCAAAGTGATGCATTTGAGTCGACATTGGCTGGTATGCAAGGTACGAAGCTTAATTTCAAATCTAAGCTTTAACTTAATAAATGTGTATGGACCTTTAATGTGTCTTCAGAAAAAATTAGTCTGGCTAGAATTGGATGGTATTCTGCAAAACTTTCTTCAGGAACCTAGTATTTTTGGGGGGGATTTTAACGCCATACTCAGGTTGGAAGACAAGAAAGGGGGTTTTGGTAAAGTCCTACAGTCTCAAAAGGACTTTTGCAGCTTTGTGGAGAGAAATTCTCTTTTTGAAATTCCTATAAGCAATGGAAATTTTACTTGGATGAACCGAAGAAAAGGGTTTGGTAGTATTGTGGAAAAATTAGACCGGTTTTTCTTTAAAGGAAATCTGAGCCTTTTTCCCTACTCATTAGACAGCAAAATAAACTCCGGCACGGGCTCTGATCATTTCCCTGTTCAGTTAATCTTCGAAGGGGATAAGGGCCCGCTCAGATGCCCATTTAAATTTGAAATGATGTGGTTTAAGGATCCCCATGTGTTGCCATTACTGGAGCAGTGGTGGAATGAATGTCCAAGAGTGGGTTCAAGCCTCTTCAATGTGATCACAAAATTAAAATATCTCAAACAGTGTTTAAAACAATGGAATAAAGATTGTTTTAAAAACATCTTCGCAGAGAAAGTGCAAACTGAGTCAGAGTTAGCCTCTTTAGCAGATGTAATTATGAAAAATGGCATGAATGATTCATGTTATTTGGAAGAAAAGGCTCTGAACAGCAAGCTTAATGATTTACTTATTAAGGAAGAAATTTTTTGGAGGTAAAAATCTAGAGAAGTTTGGTTAAAAGCAGGGGACAGAAACTCAAAAATTTTCCACAATTCCACAAAAGCAAGACGGGAATATAATAGAATCTCCTGCCTGAAAGTTGGGGATGGAAGTTTGATAGAAGATCTGGATGAGGTTAAGACCTCTGCAGTTAATTACTTTCAGAATTTGCTTAATGATTGGGAAGGTTCAAATTGGAAGGATCAAAATACATTTTTGCAATTCATACGGAAACTGATAACACAAGAGCAATCAAATTCTTTGAATGCAAAATTTATAGAAGAGGAAGTGAAAAAGGCAGTTTTTGAGATGCAACCAGAGAAAGCGCCGGGTCCGGATGGATTTCCAACTGGCTTCTTTCAGAAATGTTGGCATTTTCTGGGCAAGGAGGTATGGGAAGCTATAGAAGATTCGCGATGGCACAAAAGGGTGCTAAAAGAAGCAAACAATACTCTCTTGGCGCTGATTCCGAAAAAAGAGAAGCCTGAACAGTGGGAAGATTTTCGTCCAATATCGCTATGTAATACAATCTACAAGATTTTAGCCAAAGCTGTTGCTAACAGATTAAAAAATATCCTCCCCTTTATTATTTTTGAGGAACAAACAGGCTTTGTCCCAGAACGGTCAATACTTGATGGAATCATAATAGCTCAAGAAGTTATTCACTCAATTCAAAAAATGAACAAGTCGGCTATGCTATTGAAATTAGACATCAGGAAAGCCTATGACAGAGTAAATTGGAGATTCCTCTTTAAAGTCATGGAAGCCTTTGGTTTTCAAAAGGGCTGGTTAGACTGGATTTTTGGCTGGATTGCTAGCCCGAGGTATTCTGTATTGGTAAATGGATCTCCGGAGGGGTTTTTCACTTCCTCAAGGGGCCTGAGACAGGGGGACCCGTTATCCCCCTTTTTATTCATAATTATGGCTGAGGCTTTGGGGAGGTCGATTGATAAGGCAAAGGAACAAGGCTGGGTTCTTGGTTTGCAAGTCACTAGTAGTCTTCCCAACATTTCACATCAGCAATTTGCGGATGACACAATGCTTTTTGGTGAAGCAACAGCAAAGGAAGCGAAAAATTATAAAAAACTGCTTGAAGAATACTCCAAGGCTTCCGGGCAAGAAGTAAGCAAAGCTAAATCTGAAGTTTTCTTCTTTAACACATCCTGTCCCAGCGAGGTTCAAATATTACGAATCCTCGGATTCAAAAAAGGACAGCTTCCATGTAAATTCTTAGGCCTTCCTTTGGACAAAGGCATTAAAAATGACAGTGCTTGGAGCTCAATGGTTACAAGATGCAAAGAGAAAATTTCTTCATGGAAGAACAGATGGCTTTCGTGGGCAGGTAGGCTTACCTTGTTGAAATCTGTATTATCGGCACTCCCTATTTACATGTTGTCATGCCTGCAATTAACTAGTGGAGCGAGCAAAGAACTAAACAAGGTAATGAAAGATTTCTTTTGGAAAGGCAATTCAGACCAAAAAAAGATTCCTCTTATAAAATGGCAGAAAGTGTGTGAGAAGCGTGAAAATGATGGGACAGGTTTGAGAGTTGTTTCAAAGCAAAATAAGGCTTTAGGGGCGAAGTTGGCTTGGATCATCTATTCCAAACCTAATCTAAAATGGGTAAAGATCATCAGAGCAAAATATCTGGTCCCCGATCCAAATTATTTCCTAACTGCAAAAACCCTCCCTTCTGGATCCCGGATTTGGAACTTCATCAACAACTCCAGAGACCTGATCTCGGATTTTCTCACGTGGGAGGTGAAGGATGGTCAAGGAGCATTATTCTGGGAGGATTCGTGGGAAGGCCATTTTGCATTAGCAAGGGTTCCTGAATTTTCTAAAATAATGGAAAAGACTAAACAGTTATGGGGCACAAAAGTTAGGGATTACATAGACTTTGCGGATAATGCAAAGGAAGGAATTCTGAAATGGAAATCGGTGAGATCATTGAATCTGGGAGATCAAGAGACAAAGTTTTTTGAACAAGAACTAGCAAAACGCAGAATATGGGTCAGATCGGGAGAAGACAGATTGAGATGGGATGCTGCTCCAAACGGAATCTACACGACCAAGGCTGGTTATAATGTGTTATCAGTCTCTTTAGAATCAAAATCAGAATTACCCCGCAACCTGTGTTGGAATAAGGCATGTTTACCGAAAGCAGGGATCTTCACTTGGGCGGCCGCGCAGGGCAGAATACTCACAGGCGACAGATTTTTAAAATTGGGTTATCACGGCCCAACCAGATGCCCGTTATGTCATATGGCAGAGGAGACCGTGAACCATTTATTATTGAATTGCTCTTATACTCAACAGATGTGGAGCTGGTTATGCTCTAAATTAAGTTGGTACTCTGCTCTTCCGGGCACTCTTTTGGACTGTTTGAAATCTTGGCCAAGTCATGATCAGCCTTACATCTTTGGAGACCTTTGGAAAATGTCTCCTTCAATCCTTTTGTGGGAAGTATGGAAGGAAAGAAATAGGCGCATTTTTCAGGACAAAGAGATGTCTATTCCACGGTTACAATGCAAGATCGAGACTTGCATTATAGAACTCTTCAATGCTCAGGTGCAGGAAAAAACAAGAAATTTTAATTTTACCAAATGGGATGCTTGGATCTCGAAACAATGGTTTGGCATCAAATCCCCTCCATTGGAAGGTTCAGGAAAAGCTGCCTCAGCGGAACAACGAAAAAAAACAAAGTGGATCCCTCCTGAACCGGGGTGGGTCAAATTAAACTTTGATGGCGCTTCTAAAGGGAACCCGGGGCCGTCGGGTACAGGTTGCATAATAAGGTCTAGCACTGGTTCGGTTTTGGCAAAATTAGCTCAGCCTTTGATAGATGGCACGAATAATGCTGCAGAATTCCAAGCTCTGCTCCTGGGTCTCAAACTAAGCAAAGAACTAGGCATTCAAAACCTGGTTATTGAAGGAGATTCAACAATTGTCATAAATGCCCTAAGGACAAGGCAGATTCACAATTGGAAATTGGGAGTTTTTTTGGAAGCGGCTTTGGAACAGCTAAACAACTTTGAGCAAGTCATGTTGAACCACACTCTCAGGGAAGGCAACTCGGAAGCAGATCAGTTGTCTAATCAGGGTGTATTCGGGCCTGGCTTCAAAGAATGTCCAAAGATGTGATTCATTGTGGGCGGATGGGTGGGCTCCCTCCTCGCCCCCCACACAGACAATGGATGTCTAAGTGGCCGTGTGGTGGGGTGTGAGATGGACGAGTGGCATTCGGGTCGGGCGTTGGTAGTCACACCAACCTACCAAATTTAGCGGTATGCGAATGGCAATGGAAGGATTAATCGGCCGCCTTTTTGCTCGGACAAATTGAAGGGAGTCTAGTGGAATGATGGGCTCAATTATCACGACGTCGGCTGGGGGACACGTAGCGCACGGCCTACCTTATTCTGTGCGCGGACGTGCCGAGTGGTAAGCACCATAAATTGCATTGATCACAGGTTTGCGGGGGAGGAATTTCCTTTCATGCGAAGGACAGATTTGCAAAGCCCTTAATCTGTATCCGTATACGATGACTGACGGTTCATTATTGAGGTTTCATGTTAAATTTAGGAAGCCCATTCCTAAATTTAGGTTCGGCTCCCTGGTTTTTGCTTTTATGTTTTTGTTGCAGGGTGCTCCGGGCGCATCTTCGGCAATGGCGAGGCTGTCGAAATCGAAGTTCACCATTATTATATCGGCGGAAGGTCTTGAATCCTTCAGGGTCGACACCCCTGTTTCTTTAGTGGCAACGGAAAGGCAAATTGCCTTTCGGGAGGTAACGGACCAGCGTCTCAAACGAATCTTGCTCGAAGATGATCCGGCGACGGTTGCGGCAGTGAAAATGGTCCTTGGAAAGGAACATTTAGAGCGAAAAGAATTTGCAAGGGACAATGCCCAAATATCATCCAGGTTTCTTGCTTCGCTCTTGGATATTGCTACCCCGAAGTCAATGGCTAAGGATTTGTTGGTGCGACTGTTTCGGAAGGACTTGCTCGGGGGCATCGACACTACTCTGAAGGCGGCTCTCTTGGGTAAGGGCATACCACGCCCTGCGGACTTGGCCACTATGTGGGACTCGGATGACGCTATCAAGATTTACCCTTTTCTTTTGGATCTCAAAGGCTCCGAATTGTCCCGGCATCGCACACTTGCAGACGTGGCAGTGGAGTTTTTGAAGAAAAGAGTGAAGATAGTGCCAGTGGAGGGAACGGACTGGGTGGAAGGTTTTATTTGTTTTGCAGATGTTAATGGCTTCTGGTGATCAAGTGGGGTACGGTTGTCTATCTGGTTTCTTGCTAGTTTTTGCCTTGTTACTCGCTGTATCTACGAAATGGAGTTAAGTTTTTGTAAGTTTGCTGAAAATTGTCTCTGTTTTCATCTTCTGATCGACGCTTCCAATATGGAACTGGGTAGTTATCCACCATGTCAGTTTTTGAATGTTTGAAGGTCATTAATGTAACATTCCTGCATAGCAGATGCCTGTATACTTTTATTATTATAAATAAAATCAACACCTTACGTATCAAAAAAAAAAAATTAAAATTAAAAAAAAAAAAAAAAATTTAAAACTAAAATAGAATAAACTCAATGGAAAGTCAAAATATATCAAAATTCAAATATTAATAAACATAATAATTTAAAAAAATAATAACAAATAATAAACTTGTCAAGTTAAAAAATGGTTAAATATAAAAGTAGAACTACTTTTTTAATTTATTAGAATTGAAATATTACAAAACGTTGTCAAATAGATTGCACCCAATGCTGGAATAACTAAATTCAGCAATCAAGGAAACATTGGACCAAACTCAGTTGTGGTGACCTATAACGAAAGATTGAACCTCCATCTCTAGGTCACTCTATGTACCTTAAATTAATAACCGGGTAACTGCTGGAAAAGGATAGAAGTATGTAAAAATGCACGTAAAACTGTGAAATTAATGGTGATGCACCTAATTGACAAAGATTTGTAACCGTGATCACTACAAACTTCTCAAAAAAGATTTCCACCTACACAACCTAATTTGATAATCTAATCACTTGAATGCTTTAAACATAAGCTTTGATCACTTAACACAATCTTTGAGGGAAACCCGGTTTTCACGAATCGAACCGGTTAATCAATACATGCACAGTGTATAACTAGTGAATTTAAATTAAACTGCATACAGATACTTATGAAAGAGACAAAAAAACCAAAGGTTTCCAAACTGAAAACACAATAATCCTTCGATCAAATCCTACACAATAACGATGCCTGAAATCTTGAAGGAAAATTTTTGAAAATGCTGGAAAATAAATTAATCTTCTGCTAAATAACACAATTTGAACCTGTAAACCTGCTGTTGTATTAATCTGTAAATAAATTTGAGTTACAAGATGATTCACTTTGCAGAATGCAAAGGCTGAAAAATAAGAACTAGAGGAAAAAAGATAAACTTTTTTCAATATATACAATGAGAATGCACTTCAAAGTGCATGAACATGTAACTGAAAGTCAATTTTCATGAGAAAATGATAATTCCAAGGTGAAATCTAAGCAAAAGCAAAAATCCCTAAAAAGAAGGCTCAAACTCATGCAAAAATGAGTGAACTCAGTCTCAAACTCGCAGTCACAATGTGTATAACTGATTTATAACTCAAACAGAACTGGAAATCTGAAGATATGGGCCAAAACATGCAAAATCCACCTTGCTTTAATCAACTCGCCCATGATAACTGAAACTCCATTTTTGCATTAATCATCAAAATTGGTGTTGGAACTAAACTTGAGGCTCACTATCAATTCCACATGTGCATGAGCGAAAAAAATTTTTAGTATTTTTCCCATTTTACAATAGTTGATTTAAAAGATTATTGAAAAGCAATTAATAAAATTGCATTTAATAACTTCCAAATACAACTTTACAAAACAATAAGGGGAAAAATAATAAAGTATATGTCCTGCAAAAAATAAATCTCCCCTTATGACTCCTCTCCATTATTATTTTGCAACTCACAAATAATCAGTCCTTAACATGCTTTGACAATATTTGTCAATGATTTAATAATCTGCCACAATATTTAGCATAAAGTCTCATATTTGATAGGGTTGACCATATTATTGCTAGGAGATTTGACTTGAAGTCATGGCCACAGGAGTAAATAGAACATAATGATTTTTCCTCTCAAAAGATAGTCAAAAAGAAGAAACCATCGAACCATGCAAAAAGAAAGATGAGGAACCATAAAATCATTATGTTCATTTGACTTTGGAGGAGCTTCATGAAGAAGTTGGTCGCTGACCTGGGGTTTGAAGCTCGACCATGCACCATTTATATTGATTTTGATGATTTCTTTGAAGATTATGAATAGAAAATGTAAGATGAAGTTTATTTTATTATAAATATGAGTCCCTTCAATCATTTTAATACATTTTTGGGCCTCAAAACCACGACTGTGACTCATTTTCTCTGACATATTTTATCATTCTCTTGTTCTTGTATTCCTTGGATGCCATGGCTTCATTGTGATTTACCCTCTGTTATGGCCGCCATATGAAGAGTTTTAGCCTTGCACTGGCAAACACATGTGAAGAAAGAATTTCTAGAAGTCTATGGCAGCACTGGTAAGTCTGATTTTTTCCTTCTTGTGTATATTTCCAGCCTCTTTTGGGCCGCCATAGTGGATTTGAGTCTTAAGTCTTTGAGATGGGATTACTCTTTATTGTGACTTTGACATGTACAGGGCGGCTTCTTTATCTTATTATGTTACTCCCATTTTTTTTTTGAAAACAAAGGGGTATAAAACTTTATTAGAAATCAGAAAAGAGCATTACAATAATAACCAAGGGACCCAACCCCAGAAAACAAGGTGAAAACCCCACAACATAAAACCACATCAACTATCCCCATGTATCCTCCTATCCTCCTCCAAGAATTGGTCCAAATCCAAATGTAGCTCAGGGTTAACCTGATCCCAATCCTCAACCTTCCAACCACTATCATGCTCAGAGGCCCATTTGGCCAAGCAATTGGTAGCACAATTCCACTCCCTTGGGATGTGAACAAAGGATGCCACCTCCATCTGAGAACTAACCTGAAGAATCCGCTGAACCACCGAAGCTAACTGCTAATTTATATCAGATATCTTTTGCTCATTCAAGAGATTAATCAAAATCTGTGAATCAGCTTCGCATATAACCTTTCTCCATCCCAAAGCAAGGGCCCTCTCAATAGCATGAAGAATCGCCAGACCCTCCATGAAGTTAACAGTCTTCACCCCCTCATGTATAGAGAACAGAAAAAATCACCGACCCAGCTGAGTCCCTACCAACCCCACCAATTCCAGCAGGCCCAAGATTTCCCCTAGAAGAACCATCAGTATTGATCTTTAAAAATCCATTGGGAGGAGGTAACCACCTTCCAACCTGTTGAACTCTCTTTTTCCCATGCCTACAGTTCCTGGAACTGACAAAAGATGAATGAATTTCTTAAAGACCCAGTCAGGCCACCAACTTGGCATCACTTCTCTCCAAGGGGAAAACCACATCACATTTAGCTAAAACTAACTCCTACACCATTCCTAGCATACGCATCCAAACTTGCCGACCCACCAACTTCTGATCACGAAAAATTCAGCGGTTTCGCTCTAGCCAAATTTGCCAAAGCAGGAAGGTAGGGCCCACGAACTAAACTTCCTGTAAAAAGGAAGCCATAGAAGGTCTTCCCATACTATCCCAGAATTCAACCAAAGAGCACGCATGAATACAAGGAAGCTTCCACACCTCCCACCACCAATGCCAAAGCTGCACAACAAAGGGACATCAGAAGAACAAATTCGAAGAATCCTCTTCCACTCCCCCACACAAAACACAAATTGAAGGTCCTTAAAATCCCTGTTTATGAATGTTATCCCAAGTCAAGCACCTATTCCAAGCCAAAGTCCAAACAAAGCAGTTGCATTTAGGCTACGAGAGTTTATTCCACACCCTTTTCCACCAATGAACCTCTGCCCCAGTTAGCTTCTGAGCCAATAACACCTAATAACCAAAAGAAACAGAGTAAACCCCCTTAGGATTATGGGTCCAAGCAAGAATATCCTCTTCCAAAAGAGAACTACAACTCCTACTATGAAGAATCTTGTGAAGCTCAGCACTTTCTTCCACAAGTCCCAAATCTGGCCACTCTGTGGGATCCTTCCAATGAGCTACCTCCAACTGACCAAAAGAAGCAATAGACTTGAAGTCACTCACCCTAGCCTAGCCAGCCTCGAGAAATCTTTGGCACAAAGGAAGTAGGTTGGGGAACTGAGAAGTAAGTGGAGGGAATCCATCCCAAGAATCCGACCAAAAGAGAGCTTCAGTTCCCCATCTACAAATCCAAAATAAACCTTCCTTGATAAGCTTTGCACCTTTCTGAAGAGTATTCCATATCACTAAACCTTTCCCCTCAAGAGGGTAACGAGGGAGATCCTGCCTTGGAATCCCTAGGAAATACTTATGAGATAATATCCTGGCCCACGGCTGATCCTGTTCCACACACCATCTCCAAAATAGCTTAGCATCCATAGCCACTCTGGATAAAGCAGACTATCAAAGACCAAGACCACCAAAATTCTTTGGGCTGCACACAACATCCCACTTGACTAGGCTCCACTTGGAAGATGACAAACTTCCTGCCCATAAGAACTGCCTTTCAAGAGAATCCAACTCCCTCATAAAACCCATTGGAGCCACCTGAAGCATACATCTGTAGGTAGGGAGAGCCTACACCACCGACTTGAGAAGCTGAACCCACCCCGCAAAAGACAACCATCTGTGGGTCCAATGATTAACTTTTGCACAAAGCTTATCAATAATATTCTGCCAAGAACCCTTGGGAAGATGGCGAACAGAAATTGGGAAACCCAGATACGTCAAAGGGAGAACCCCTATCTGAAACCTCAAGATATTAACAATTCTTCTCTGTATGGGGGTCGGCATATTGAAGAAGAATATGGAAGACTTCTCATTAATCAATTATCCTGAAGCAACAAGATATATGTCCAACACCTGCCTCAAGTTAGTAGCTTCCCTAATAGTAGCCATCCCCATCAGGGCAATATCATCAACAAATTGCAAATGAGATTGCGGAGGCAAGTCTCCACCCCATCGCCAACCCTAAATGATGCCAAGCTCCACCCTTCTTTTCAACAAACATCCAAGGCCTTCCACAAGAAGCAAAAAAAGATACGGAGAAAGAGGATCCCCTTGGCGCAAACCCCTTGAGGCACCAAAAAGTTCATAATGATCTCCATTTATCAAAACTGAGAAGGAAATAGACGTGACACAGCTCATGACCCATTGGATCCACTCCTCACCAAAACCAAAAGAAACAAGGATCTTCTGCAAAAAAGAACATCTAACCCTGTCATAACCCTTAGCCATATCCAGCTTAATGAACATAGCCTTCTTGTGGGAGTTGTCCATGGAGTGGACGGTCTCGGTAGCAATGACAACCCCGCCAAGAATCTGTCGACCTGACACAAATCCACTCTATTCCTCCGAAATCAGCACTTTAAGCCACTTCTTCAATCTCTCAGCCAATAACTTTGAAATGATTTTATAAGCCACATTGAAAAGAGAGATAGGTCGAAACTGAGATAACCTATCAGCCCCTTCACACTTGGGTATGAGAGCAAGGAAGGTGGAATTCAGAGCACGAAGCATCTATTTATTCCTCTAGGACTCAAGGACAACCGCCAGAAGATCCAACTTTATGATATCCCAGAATTCCTGAAAAAATTCAATTGGGAAACCATCGGGACCAGGAGCTTTACCCCTCTTCATCTGAAACACGATCCCCTCTAGCTCATCAAGAGAGATATCTTTCATTAGATACTCATTTGCCTCCCTGGAGACCAACTGAGGAATACAAGAAAGAACCTGTGCTTCCTCAACAGAGCCCCCTCGTGAATCCTCCCTAAATAAAGTAGCAAAATACTAAGATGCCTCAGTAGAGATTTCCTAAAACGAGGCAAGACGTTCACCCCTATCATTCACCAAAATAGGAATGGAATTACCATGCCTCCTGTCCTTCACAAAATTGAAGAAGAAGGCGGTGTTTTTATCACCTTCTTGTAACCATTCAACCCAGGACTTTTGCTTCCAATAGATTTCTTCCCGCAATTCAAATTCCTCAACCACTTTCAGAGTCTTAGCCTCCTCCCTTAGAAGATCCTCCGAGGCCCCATTCTCATGAATCAACTGCGTAATATTATTCAACTCTTCCTGGGCAGCAACCTTAGCATGAAAGATATTACCAAAACATCGCCGATTCCACCTTTTAAGCTGGTATTTGACAAACTGAAGAAGCTTGGAGAATGTGTACATTACCGTACCAAAAGTTGGTCTACCAATCCGCCACCACTCAACCACATGGTCATGAAGAGTAGGATCCCGTAACCACATAAGCTGGAACTTGAATGAGGGAGAACGAGGCCCACGAGCAGAGATAATACTAAGCTTAATAGGCCAATGATCGTAACCTCTCCAATCAAGAATTTCAGATCGAGTGGACCATAAGTCTCCAACCTAGTAACAAGAAACCAAGAATCGATCCAGCCTCTCAACAACACAACTCCCACCAATTCTCCTATTATTCCAAGTGAAGCAACCATTACTTCACAGAACATCAATAAGATTTAATTCAGAAATGCTATCTCTAAATAACAGAGCAGAAGGCTCCAACCTAGGAATTCCACCTCTTTTCTCAGACAACTCCACAATGGCATTAAAATCGCTAGCCATAACCCATGGATGGTAAGGAGCTAAGCTACGAACAAAATGAATATGGGACCATAGAATTTGTTGGAGCATACACATTAGAGAGGAGAATACACTCACCAGTCTCATACCAAGAGGCGACTAGGGATATAGAGGATCTAGAGGACATCCACCAGAGAGGGAAAATCTTCTGAGGGTTCCAAAAGCAAGCCACCCCTCTGGAAGCACCAAGAGCCCCCACACACTAGCATTCACCATATTTCCACAACTTAGGAGCCATGGCCAACATATTATCTATAGATAATTTAGTCTCCCGAAGAAAAAGAACATCCAGAGAATGATTCCTAGCCAAATCACGAACAACTTTTTGTCGAGGGGCACTGTTCAAGCCCCTTACATTCCATGAGAGAACAATCATTTTTGGGGGCATGAAAAATGTGAATCCAGAGTCTTGACTAACCCCTACTCCACCAAAGTTTCCCCAGTTAATTTAATCTTCTCCATATCCTTTTTCCTTCCTAGCTTGGAAGTCCTGTCACCAACCCCTTTCTTCAGTTCATTTTGCTAAATACCCAAATGAGAGGAGGCCAAAGAGCTCTTCCCCACATCCTTGCCTCCTTTCAGGGGCAATGGGGAACCACCTCCACCACTCTTTGAAGCTCCAATAGAAGATTCTTGTTCAATCTGGACAATCAATTGTTGATCCATATCCATCTGCCCAACCCTAATCTCCTGCACAACATGCATGGCCTCCAATGGTGGCCCATCATGTCTTGTACCCAAAGTTCCCTGATCCAAGTTCAGCAACCTCAGATTCACTTCCTCTTGGCTGAGATCATCCAGCACCTCAAACCTATTAAAATTTTCATCATCCTACCTCTCCCTCAAGGTCCTCTTCTGGCCCTGATTCCTATTGCGAGCCTTGACAGGGACATAACCATCATCTCCATTACCATCACCTGGAATAGGCTCCTTACCATTATCAATCATAGGTGGATTACGAGAAGGCTGAGAAGGTTGGGGCACCATAGGATTAGCCCTAGGGAACCTATGCTGCAAGTGACCATATTCATGACAAAGACTACACCGAAAATGTAGGGTTTTGTAATCTAGCTATTGCACCCAAGTATATGATCCAACACTCACTTCAACAGAATCTGGCAGTGGCTTGCTTAAATCAATTTCTACACAGATATGAGCAAAAGTCATTACCTTTTTATACTACGTCTGTTGTGAAGACCCAACAGGTTTACCAAGCATTGAAGCCACCAAATGCAACACGTCATCTCACCAACACTCAACTGGAAACCACAGCAATCGAACCCAAACTGGGATTCAACTCAGTATTGCCTCAGTCGGGTTGAAGCCAGCATGCCATGGCTTGATAAACAAACCCACCTGGTTATAAAAATAGGGGCCACCCTCAAAGACCTTATTCCGATCTGCCATGTAGTCAAAAGAGACCATAAAAAGTTGTTCGCAAGGAGCCTAATCTCCATCTCCCCCTCTTGCATCCAAGATTGTTGAGCCCAGGATTCCAAAAATTGTAGTGAGACTGTCAAACCCATGAACTTGCAATAAAAAGAGTGCCTTGAATAGTATTCAATATCATCTGCAAACATTTCCATTAGGATAATCAACTTCGGTCGCTCTTTGCATCTTTCCAAACACCCATTAATCTTCATTATTTGGGAACCACTAACAGATCCTAAATCATTCATCTCCATCTCTGAAGAAAACAACGTATTATCAAAAACATTCACTCCATGCGCCGAAGGCTTCGAACCAAATGCTGATCAAAAATCCAATTTGGGGCAAGCCCCAGATGTTTCCCCACACGGCATAGCAAAAAACAAGATCCCCAGCAGGCATGCAAACCCCCAAGAAACTTTTTCAAGAAATGGAAAAAAAGAAAATACCCCAAGGGAAGGATCAAAACCCTTCCACCCACAAGCCACCCAAACGGCAGCAAGAAGGCCTCCAGAAAAGAAAAAACCCCACCACCACAACCCCGATAGCTTCAAAACCCCCCCCACAACGTAGAAGTGAGCAACACACAGAGAACGAGCTAGGGCACGGTTGCCCTAGCTCGGCTTGCAGAGCACGCGAACACCATCGTTCCCCAGAAGATAGTTATTTATTTCGAAAGAAATTTGTCATGTTACTCCCATTTTTTAATAAAAAGAAAACCTCACTATATTTTTGTAACTTCCTGAACATATAGCACCATCTCTACAGAAAAATAAGAAACCAATCTACATTTTGTATATATCGTACTTTCAAATGGCTTATACTCTTGATTGAAAGTCGTGGCCTCATATCTGCATTCTGGGTATTCTCCATTCACTGCATTTTTGTATTTTCTTGGGCACCATGCTAGAACCCTCACATGGGTAAAAATAAATCTGTATTTTCCTTCCATATTTTAAACAGAAAACAATGTGGGAATGTTGAGAACAGTGACAAGTCTGTATTTAAATTTAACAAAAACCCTTAGATGAGTACTTATGAGACTGCCATGGTCGCCTTTGTTACATCTTTTATTATGCAGAGATATGCTCAATCTATATTCCATATGAATAAAAATAAAGTATAGCATGTAAGGCATTATCATTGTGCATATTCTACTATTCCAAATCTTTATTTTCATCTAGCTTTCTGCCTTTGTGATCATTGCAAATCATAGGCTAAATACAAATTCTTTCCTTATACTGGTGCATCGATGTCACTTTGATGATAAAGATAAAAATGCACTATCTTTCTCTTTTGTTAACTGCCTTTCAGCTTATGCATTCATGCCTGTAAATCTGTTGTTGCTTTTCCTATAAGTGAACACTTTTAAATGCTTTGATTTGGCACTTGTTCTTGCAATGTTCACCTATAGCATTTGGCACTATAATGAATTTTCTTTATAAAATGCTCCCTTCTTGTTGAATACAAATCTGTTTCTCTTGAGTCTTTTGTAGACTGTGTATGTGCTTCGGAGTTGTAGGAAACAACTTGATTGTTGAATGCTCTACTTCTACTTAACACTATGCAATGTTGTCCCGAATCTTTACTACTCTTTTCTTATACTGGTGCAAGTTTATTCGTCATTCCACCCTGTAGCTGCGAGTTCAATATTTATCCAAGTCTCAAAAAATACTAAGGAAGCATTCCTTGGTAACCTACAGTTACTTTGATGAAAGACTTATGTGTTTGTCCCTTAGACTACAATCTCTTTCGTGGATGTACCATGCATTTAATAAGCATTGTTACAAATTCAGATAACTTGCATATGTGATTGTTAAGAACAATTATGATGACTTGATACCTTGTTCTCCTTACTTCAATGGAGCTCAATGCCTCATCAAAATGTAAATATGAATGAAAGGCAGAGCTAAAACAAAGGATAATAAATGTAATCAATGCTCTCTTAATATATTTCTTTAATTGTTCCTTTGAACAATGAGCAAAAGATAATTGCTTAATATGTTTTCTCCATTTTGAATTAGACTTCTTGATGACGGTCCTAGATGATGACTGTTTCTTTGATGCTTAAATAACTCTCATATATGATGTGAATGAGAGAATACCTTATGATATGTCAGGATCAACCCTTGTAGGAGCCCGTTTTACTCCACATATCTGATGAAAATAATCACGATCATGATGAACTTGTTCTTGCACATTGAAACAAACAAGTTAGCAAAAATAATCAAAGTTGAAAGCTTCCATTGAACTATGTTTTTCTTGATTGTCAGCCTTTGTAACTCAACCATCTGGTGGATGCCTTATTGCATGTACGTTACATTCCTGTTGGTAGCATAGACATGAAGTAGAATGTAATTCATTATTGCTTAGAGTACATTTCTAACATCATCTTTTATAAACTTACAGGTTCATGAAGCGCGAAAACGAGACTGCTGCAGCTTGGAGACGCGACGACTGAAGACATTAAGCGAAAGTGATTCATCATCACAGGCAATGATGAATTGCTCCTCTTCTTTGTGCTTACGTTATCTTCAGTAGTGTAGCTTTCATTGAATTTTGTATTCATCATTTGATTGTCATAATCAAATTCAGTTACTCTCGCGGCTTGTGTGAGATTCGAGTGTTTTTACAGAATGAATAAAAAGCATTATTATGCAAATTCTTAATTTTCTGTTTTAAATACTTGCACAATAAAATTGTAATTCAGTTGTAATATGATCTCTATGATGATCAATGAATACTTTAGCAACAAAACATGAAAATTTCTATACCTATCAATGGTAAATTCGATTCAGCTCTACCTATTTGAGCTCGTAGTGAAAAATAGGTAACAAAAATATGTGCCTAAAAAATGTGATTAATATATTACAAACAATATTAACATAAACTCAATATTAACAAATAAAAAAATATATAAAATATTATTAAATAAATTAAATTTTAAAAAGTAAAATTGTATTTCAAATAAAATATTAAAAATAAAAATAAACTATATTAAAATTGTTAAAAGTAAAATTCTAATTTTTATATTAAAATTACAATTAACACCAAAATTAAAAGTGAAAAAATAAATGAAACTTATTCAAAAGATAAAAAATCAATTCATAATTATTGATTTATTATTAAATTAATATTACTAGCAATCACACCTTGGTGTGCAATGGGTACGCCGAAATTGTGGAAAATCAATTAGGAAAAAAATTGGTCTATTTTTTGCATACATTTGTATAGAATGCAAGGGCAATTGTTAGGCCATTTAGCAAATGATGTTGGTTATACAATAAAAGTCTCAATGGAGAAGTGTTAGCTTCAAATAAATTATGCATCCAATTATAGGGATCTAAATATGACCAAAACAAAACCTATGAATAAAAAAGATAATCAAGCTTCATTACCAAGAGACTCATGTTATGTTTTCAATAAGGAGAGAGAAGAAGATATAGTGATAGAAAGAGGGAGAGATAGAGAGGGGAAGAGCATGTGAGAGAGAGGGGGTTAAGGAGATAGAGATAAAGGTGCAAATGGAGATGAATATGGAGGAGAGGGGTATGGAGAGAAGGAGAGGGAGAGATATAAAGATAAAGATAGAAATGGAAAGTGAAATATAGAGAGAAGTAGGGAGAGGTAAAGTTAATGAGATACGTATAGAGAGAGATAAGAAGAAATATGGAGAGATAGAGATAGAGAGGCAAAGAATATATAGATATAGATGTCTAGGAAAAGGGAAAGGGGGAGAGAGAGTGAAGGAGAGAGGAAGGAGATAAATAAATAATGAGACAAAGAGAGGTAGAGAGCTCAATAAAGAGAGAGATAGGGAGATAGAGAGCAAGAGATGGAGACATATAGAGGGAGAGGGAGAGAGATATATAGAGACATAGATGGAAAGATAGAGTGATAGAGAGATATAAGGAGATATAGAGAGAGGGAGAGAGGGGAGAGAGATAGAAAAATAGAGAGAAGTAGAGGTAGATGAATAGTGATAGAGTGGGAGAGAAATAAGGAGAGATATAGAGGGAGAGAAAGATATATGGGAAGAGAAAGAGATATATGGTAAGAGAAATGTGAGAGAGGTAGATGTACGGAGATAGATAGGGGGTAGGGAGAGAGTGAGGGAGGTAGAGATGGGGAGAGAAATAGAGAGAGGAGTGAGAAGTGGAGAGATATAGAAAGAGGGATTTATAGGGAAAGAGGGAGAGAGAGAGGGAGAGATGAGGATAGAAAAGGGAGAGATGGGAATATGGATATAGAAGGGGCAAGACTAAGAGATAACATAGATGATAGAGACAAGTGATAAATAGAGGGAGAGAGATGGAGATGGAGATGGAGATAGGAAGGAAGAAATAGGGAGAGAGAGAGAGAGAGAGTTGTGTGTGTGTGTGAGAGAGAGAGTGACAAAGATATATATAGAGTCTATAAAGATAGGGAGGGCGAAATAAGGAGTGTGTGAGTGAGTGAGAGAGAGATATTTAGAGATAGAGATAGAGGTAAATATATATATAAATAGATAGAGAGGAAGGGAGAGAGGGAGAGAAATATAGAGACGTATAAAGAGGGAGTGATAAAGATAGAGGGAGAGAGAGAAATACATATATTGAGAAAGATAAGGGAAGAGAGATATGCAAGAAGAGGTAAGGAGAAAGAGATAGAGAGGAAGATAAAGATATAGATGGAGATGGAGATGGAGATATGGATTAATATATGGAGAGAGAGAGGGGGGAGAGAGGGATATATGGAAGGAGAGAAGAGGGAGAGGAATAAATAGAGATATAAAGAGGGAGAGACAAAGAGAGAGAATAAGAGGGGAGATGGAGGGATAGAAAAATAGAGTTATGAAGTCATATTTAGAGAGGTAGAGGGAGAAAGAGGGAGAGAAGGAGAGAGAAGAGGGGGGAAATAGGGATATAAAAAGAGATTAAGGGAGATAAAGATAGGGAGAGGGAAAGATAGAGGTGAAAGGAAAGAAAGGAAGGTAAATATACAGAGAAGTAGGAGAGAGAGAGGAAGAGAGATTGAGAGATAATGAGAAACATAGAGATAGAGAGAGAGACAAAGATATAAAGTGTTCTCTCTCTCTCTCTATATATATATATATATCCTATCTCACCTCTATCTCTCTATATACATCTCTTCCTTTCTCTTTTTTCTCCCTTTTCCTCTCTATATCTTATCTCTATCTCCCTCTCCATTCTCTCTTCTTATCACTTTTCTATTCATCTATTTTCCTCCTTAAGTATGCAATGGGCGCATTGAAGAGGTCTTAAAGGTGAATTGTCATATCCTTAATCAAACATGACATGCTACCCTGAGCATAACCCCCTAGGGATACATGCCATCCTTAGATTGTTTGCACAAAATGACTAATCAAAAGTTAGTTTCTCTCTCTCTAACTTTTAATTTAGATTTTAGATTTTAGATTTATTTGATTATATAAATTAAGATTCAAAATATAATTATTTTATAATAATTAAAATTATAATAAGACAATTAATTCTCAATTATATTAATTATAACAATTATTTATTTTAAATTTATTTTATTATGGAAATTAAAATATAATAAAAGAATTAATTATAAATTACATTGATCCTAATAATTTATATTTTTTTGTAATTTCATAAGAAGACACAAATAATTAGAATAAATTTAAAACTTAAGTCTAAATTAAAAATTAAAATAGTATAAATGTAAAGTCAAAATATATCAAAATATAATTATTAATTTAAAAATATTAATAGTAAATAACAAACTAATTAAGTTAATAAATAATTATATAAAAAAGTAAAACTAATTTTAAATTTATTAGAAATTAAATATTAGTAAAATATAATTCTATTTTTCATTTCAATCTTACAAACTTCTTTTCTTTTCTTTGTTTTTTTAATAAAAGGGGTAAAAACTTTATTGAATCTCAGAAAGAAGCATTACAGCAAGAACAAGGGCAAGAGCCCGAAGGAACCCAAAGAAAACAAACCAAACAAAGCAAAAGACACGATCAACCATCATTCGCGTTGTCCTCAGCAAGAACCCTTTCCAAATCCAAATAGAGTTCCTGGGGGAGCTGAATGCGATCATCTATCTTCCAACCATCCAAATGCTCAAAGGCCCATTTTGCCAAATAATCAGTTGCCCTATTCCATTCCCTTAGAATATGAACAAAAGACACCATCTCCATCAGAGTGCCAACCTGCAAGATCTGTTGCACCATCACCGCCAATTGCCAGCTAACATCGGACACCTACTATGCATTAAACAAGTTGACCAGAACTTAAGAGTCTGATTCACAAATAACCCAGTGCCATCCCAACTCATAGGACCTTTCCAAAGCATAAAGGATCGCCATACCTTCCATAAGGTTGATTGTCTACACACCTTTATGGATAGAAAAGAGGAAAACCACTGAACTAGAAGAGTCCATGCCAACCCCCCTAGCTCTAGCCGGTCTCAGATTTCCTTTAGAAGAACCATCAGTATTGACCTTCAAAGTGCCAACCGGAGGGGGCTGCCACTTTCCCACTCTTTGAACTCGTTGTCTCACTTGCCTACCTCTCTTACTATAAGTAGAGGATGAGGATAACTCGAGAATACCTAGCCTTGCAACCATATTCGCATCCCTTTTCTCTAGTGGCAGCCTCACATTTTCCTCAGCTTTAATCCTCTCCTGAATCATACTAAGGATTTTGAACCACACCTGCTGTATCTGCAAGCTCTCCCCTCTGAAAATCCTCCTATTTCTTTCTAGCCAAACCTGCCATAGTAAGAATATAGCCCAACATGCCACACATCCTGCGAAAAAGGGGCCAATGAGGGCAATCTTCCCAAACTAGTCCAGAAATCCACCAAGGAGGAGGCATGAACATGGGACTGTTCTAAACTCCCCACCAATAGTGCCAGAGTTGCAAAGTAAAAGAACACCAAAAAAATAGATGAGAAGAATCATCCTCACCTTTCCCACAGAGAATGCACCTAGAGGGGCCCTAAAATCCTCGCTTCTGAATATTATCCCAGTTCAGACACCTATTCCAAGCCAAAGTCTAGACGAAGTAGTTGCACTTCGGCCAAGAAAACTTATTCCACACCCTCTTCCACCAAGGAACCTCCACCTCCTCAATCTTTTGAGAGAGCATCCTCTATTAGCCAAAAGCAACCGTATAATGACCTTTTTGGTTGGGAGACCACGCAAGAATATCCTTATCCATGAGGGAACTGCACTATCTGCCTAAAAGAATATTTGAAGCACCATACACTCCTCTTCCATACCCACCACCGGCCACTCATCGGGATTCTTCCACCTAGCACACACCCACTGCCCCTAAAAAGAAAATAGCTTAAAGTCGCTTACCCTCGACCAACCAGCGTCACTAAATCTTTGACACAAAGTCGCCAAGTTAGGAAACTAAGAGATAATGGGTGGATAACCATCCCAAGATTCAAACCAAAATTGAACCTTTGTGCCATGTTTACAAATTCAAAATAAGCCATCTTTGACTAGCACTGCTCCTTTCTTGAGAGTAGTCCAAATAGTCGATCCCTTTCCCTCCAAAGGGTATCAAGGGATATCTTCCCAAGGAATATCCTGGAAATACTTTGGGAGAGAATCTTGGCCCATATTCGATCCTGCATAGTGCACCACTGCCAATAAAGTTTAGCCATCAATGCCTTACTAGCCAGCAAGGACTGCCTCAACCCCAAACCACCATATTGCTTAGGACAACAAACAACATCCCAATTGACAAGACTCCATTTGGAGGACATCAAACTGCTAGCCCATAAGAATTGTCTTTCTAACACATCCATCTCCTTTACGAAGCCCATTGGAGCCACCTAAAGCATACTCTGATAGATGGGGAGAGCTTGAACCACTAGCTTTAGCAACTGAACACGGCCTGCAAAGGACAGCTAGTGATTGGTCCAATGAGTGACTTTTGCACAAAATTTATCAAAGATAGGCTTCCATGACTCCCTAGCCAACCTACCTACAACAATAGGAATCCTAAGATAAGACAAAGGAAGAGCCCCAATCTGAAACTGAAGAATCTGAGCAATTCTTTGTTGAATAGGATTTGGGGCATTGAACAAAAATATGGAGGACTTGTCTTCGTCGATTAATTACTCTGAAGTTGCTAGATAAATATCTAGAACCTTGCAAAGATTCACTGCTTCCCTAATAGTGGTTTCACCCATCAAAGTTGTATCATCCACAAATTGCAAATGAGACTATGGGGGTAAGTCACCTCCACTCCTGTATGAGGCCCATTTCCACATGGCTTCTCAGTAAGCATCCCAAAATTTCAACTAGTAGAAGAAACAAGTAGGGAGAGAGAGGGTCACCTTGCCTCGACCCACAAGAAGCCCCGAAAAGCTTAGAGTGCTCCCTATTAATTAAAATAGATAACGAAACAAATGTGATGCAACTCATGACCCAATTAATCCATTCCTCTCCAAAGCCAAAAGTAGCTAGAACCTTCTGAAGAAAAGATCATCAGACTCTATCATACGCCTTAGCCATATCAAGCTTGATAAATATAGCCTTTTCTCTGGAATTGGCTATAGAATGAATGGTCTTAGCAGCTATCACAATACCATCCAGAATCTGCCAACCCTCCACAAAACCACTCTGCTCCTCATAAATGAGCATCTGCAGCCACTTTTTCAGCCTATTAGCAATCAACTTAGAAATAATCTTATACACCACATTGCAAAGAGATATGGGGCAAAAGCGACTTAATTTATCCGCTCCTTCACACTTGGGAATGAGTGTAAGGAAAGTGGAATTCAGGGCCTTTAACATCTGCTTATTCTGTTGAGATTCTTGGACCACTGCCAATAAGTCCAGCTTGATAATCTCCTAGAACTCTTGAAAGAATTTAATCAGGAAACCATCAGGGCCTGGGGCCTTCCCTTTCTTCATCTAAAACACAGTCCCCTCCAGCTCCTCTAGAGTGATCTCTCCCATGAGATGATCCATCATTTCCCTAGTCACCAAGGAAGGGATACAAGAAATGACCTGAGCTTCCTCCATAGAACTATCCTATGAATCCTCTTAGAATAAAGAATTAAAGTACTGAACAAATTCATTTGAAATGTCATGAAATGAGGAAAGAGTCTCTCCCCTCTCATTGACCAAGATTTGAATAGAATTACCATGCCGCCTAGCTTTTACCGAGTTGAAGAAGAACGCAAAATTTCTATCTCCCTCCTGGAGCCACCCAACCAGGGCTTTCTACTTCCAAAAGATCTCCTCCTGTAACTTCCATTCCTCCAATGCTTTCAGGGCTCTTGATTCCTTCCACAACAAATTCTTCATCACCCCATTCTCCCTAATTATCTTGGTAATACCATCCAGCTTATTAGCCTGTGCAACAGACTTGGCACTAAAAATATTTCTGAAGCATTGTCAGTTCTAATGCTTAAGTTGGTATTTAACAAAGTGAAGGAGCTTAGCAAAGACATACATAGTCATGCCAAAGGAAGGTCTCCCATCCCGCCACCACTGGGCAACATAGCCCTGAAGATCAGTATCCTGTAACCACATTAACTAGAAATTAAAGGAGGACATCTGAGGCATTTGAGCAGAGTGAATAGATAGTTTTATAGGCCAATGGTCCGAACCCCTCCAGTCCAAAATCTTTGAACTATAAGACCACATGCCACCAACCTAGAAGCATGAGACCATGAACTGATCCAGGCATTCCACAACGCAGCCGTCACCCACCCTCTGATTGTTCCAAGTAAATTACCTATTGTCGGGCTTGACATCAAAAAGATTCAGGACATAGATGTTGTCCTGGAAAAGCAGCGCAGAGGCTTCCAGCCTCGCAGTACCACCCCTTTTCTCTACTAGCTCCATAATGGCATTAAAATCACCCCCAATAATCCAAGGATGGTAAGGAGCCATGCTACAAACAGATCAAATGTTGGACCATAAGAGTTGCTTTCCCTGTAGCTCCACGAGCACATACACATTGGAGAAGAGAAAAAATTCCCTCATCTCAAAACAAGAAGCCACCCTGGAAAGAGAGGACTTGAAGGACACCCACCACTGGGGGTAAATCTTCTGAGGGTTCCATAAACAAGCCACCCTCCAGAAGACCCTTGAGCACCAATGCATTGACACTCCCCATTCCTCCAAAGCTTAGGAACCAAGCCCATCATACACTCAACAGAGAGTTTGGTTTCCTACAAAAAAAGGACATCATGAGACTGACTTTTGTCCAAATCCTGAACAACTTTTTGTCTAGGGTTGTTGTTTAAGTCCCTTACATTCCATGAAAGAACAATCATTTCAAGGGGCTCGAGAAATGTGAATCTAGCGTCTTGATTGACCCTGACTCCACCAACATCTCCCCTATCATTTTAATCTTATCAATGTCTTTCTTCCTACCAATCTTAGAAACTTTATCTGCCCCCTTTCTTAAGATCTTTTTTGCAAAATACCCAAATGAGGAGCGAGCTTACCACTCTTACCCACCTCCATGCCCGATCTTCGTGAGGTTTGAGGTACAACATCACTTCCCTTCACTGATTTGGCAGCATGACTTGACTCCTTATGAGCCACCATCTACTAATTTGTTTCCAAATTCATAGTCTCATCATCTTGCAAAACCTAAGGGACCTCAACACAAAGCCCTATAAGCCTTGGACCACCCCCCTCCTGCTCAGAGCTCATAAAGCTCACACCCATTTCTTGCTAATTAGCTTGCACCCCTGGCATAGGAGTTCCATGCAATTCAGACTCCATAGTCCCTTGATCCAATTCTAACAATCCCGGGTTCACTTCCTGTTGGCTAAGATCATCCAATATCTCGAATTTGTTAAATGTCTCATCCTCCTGCCTTTCTTTCCAAGTCCTTTTCAGCCCCTTCAATATGTTTGAGCTATGACATGAGTAAAACCATCATCCCCTACACCACCACCCTGAATTGGGTCCTTGCCCTTCTCCACCCTAGACGGATTATAGGGGGTTGAGAAGATTGAGTCTCCAATGGTTTGGCCTTTGGGAATCTATGCTATAAGTGGCCATACTCATGGTAGAGATGGTAGCGAAAAGGTAGAGTCTCATAGTCCAACTGTTGCACCCATGAATACTCTCCTACACACACTTCTATAGAATCTAGCAATGGTTTACTTAAATCAATTTCCACACAAAAACCGGCCATATGTCATTACCTTCTTGAATTGTGTATGTTGTGACGAACCAACATGCTTACCCAACATCGAGGCCAGTAAATACAACACATCATCACACCAGCATTCGATCGAGAGCCTCAACTGAAAAACCCAAACTGGAACCCGACTTGGAAGCTCCTCAACCAGGTGGAATCCCACATGCCAAGGTTTAATGAACAAGCCCACCTAGTTGTAGAAGTAAGGCCCCCCTCAAAAACCTTATTCTTATCAGCCATGTAGTCAAATGTAACCATAAAATAGTTATTTTCTAGGAGTCAAATCTCCATCTCCCCTTTTGACATCCATGTCCTATGAGCCCAGGCCTCCAAAAATTGCAGCGAGATTCTCAACCCCAAGAACTTGCAATACATGGAATGTATTGAATAATAATCAATATCTTTTGCCACCATCTCCCTCAGAATCACCACATTCAACCTCTCCTTGCACTTTTCTAGGCATCCATTGACCTTAGGAATTTTTGGCCCTCCTGATGATCCCATCTCAATTTTCTCCAAGTCCAGAGAAAATAGGTTATTCTCAAAAATCTTGGAACCCTGTAGTGAGGCTTTCGATCCAATTGTTGAACGAAAATGCATCCTGGGGTCGACCCTTGATGATTCCCCTCGAGACATGAACACAAAACAAAACCCTACGCAAGCATGCAAGCCCCTAGGATGAAAGAACAAAGTAAAAAATCACACAAAGAAAGCTACCCAACCCCCTTCGCCTCCACTCGCAACCTACCAACGAGAAGAGGGTCTACCTTTAAAATGAGGCACTCCACACCCTATCGGCAGAATAGGCAAAAAAATCCCTACACAGGCCTACCAAGCAGTCGAGGCCTCACCTAGAGGTAGTGACCAAAGCACCCCTGTCACCCCCGATTCGTTGACCAAACGCAGGTTTCAACTCATCCCACAAGCGCCAAAGATTTGCTGCTAAGCACTCAACAACCACCAGAGGAAGCTATAGAAAATGAATTCAAATCAGTACCCTAAACACTGAGAGAATCCCCCCTCATCGCAGGCACAAACAACAATAGAGAAGGAGCTAGGGCTCGAATGCCCTAGCTCGGTTGGGAGAGAACAACGATGCCATCCCGAACGCTCATGTTTTATCCAAAACAAATTCTTTGTTTTTAAAACAAAAAAATATATTTTAAATTTATTTTATTTTATTTGTTTCTAAAACAAAAATACTTTTAAATTGTTAAATCATTTTTTAAAAAATAAAATAATAAATTATTAGAACTAAAATATTAATAAAATATAATTCTATTTTTCATTTGAATCTTATCAAATTTTTATCTTTTTTAAAACAAAAGCCTACTTTTAAATTGTTAAATTGTTTTAAAAATAAAAATAGAGATGATGGTTGAGATTAATTTCATCGTCTTGCATCCTTCTCCTCAATTTTCAACTGTTGATTTCAAAAATTAGGTCGTCCATTTCATACAAGGAACGCCTTCAGCGTAATTATTTAACATATATATAAACTTATTATTATTTATCTAATAATCTAAGTATAACTAGCATACATATATTAAATATTAATATATATAAATTATGTCTAGAGATATTCTTCTCAAGGAGCCTATTTTCATCATGCTCACATATATTGGGATTAGGATTGGGTTAGTGTTAGTAGTAATATTAGGGTTAGGGTTAGGGTTCCAATTATGATTAGAGTTAGAATTAGAAACTGGGTTGGGGTTATCATCACAATTAGGGTTAGAATTAATATTGAGGACACTTACTATTAGTGAACTCTAACCTTAATCAAATCATAACTCCAATGGAACCATAAGCCTACTTGAGCCCTAGCCCCAATTATAACACTATCATACCTTAATAAAGTTAACTTAAGGTTATATATGTAGAGTTAGAATTAGTGTTGGGATTAGAGTTTGAATTAGATTTAGGGGTAGAGTTAGAATCAGATGTAATTATAGCATAATTTAAATGGACTATATATTATAGTGTTATGGATTCAAGCCTTGAAGTAAATATTTTTCTTACAAAATCAACAACCTTACTATCTATCATGATTCATAAGTAATCATTATTTAATTTTATTTATTCTTCATAAGTGTAACTTTATAAAATAGAGGTGTTTATGTAAAAAAATTTCATAATAACAGTTTGTGGTAGTTAATAAAAGGAAATAATGGAAATATTTTTTATTGTATAATTTTTTTGAGTGAAGTGACATCTTCTTATCATTTAATTTAATATAGCATTAATAATGCAATATATAAATATATATATATTTTTAAAAATTATATTAATTTGTATTTTACTATATGAATTAAAATTATCCTTTTTATATTTATTTTTACATTTTCCCTTTTATATGTCAATTTTATTCTATTATATTACATTATAGTTTAATTTAATTTGAACTAATTAATTTTAACTTTTTTATGATTAAATAGTTCTAAGGAAGTGGCATGGATTATACATATAAGACAAGAAAATATGACATATTTTTTCTATGCTTCTTGAATATCTAATAGAATTATTTAATGTGTCTCAAAGAATCCTTACTATTCAATTATACTTTCAAGTCTTCCTCTCCAATATATATTAATTAGTTGTATTATGTTAAACAATTTTTAATTTTTCAAAACTTCCCTTTAAAATCTAGTTACATCATTACATATGGGGACACCAAAACCTTAAAATATGTATTCTTAAATCCTCAATTTTGGTTCAAGAAATGTCTTGCATGAGGTTGGTATCATTTCTATCATCTCGACCCATCATTATACACATTTATTATGACATACTTATCCCTATTATCTTTACACTCATACTCTATACATTCACCTTATATTTCCATTTAAATACAATTTTGAGAATACCCTTTTTTAAATTATTTATCTTATAAACCATATTAAAGAGATAACATTGCACATATAATAATAAATTTAAATACATTAAATATTTATAATTAAATAAACTACTCTAGGCTAATTTTATTAATTTATTAGAAAATATTAGTAATAAAAATACTAAAGTAGAATGAAATTATGAAGAAAAATATTAATAGAAGGAATAATTTTCATTTTCCTATTGTAAATTGTTTGAGTCATTTAAGTTGATTATTCAACACTCTTTCTTGCTTTTTCCTTATTAATAGTGGAGTTCCTCCTTACACTTCTCCTTAGCTAAGCTTAAGGGGTTATTGGTTTTTTTAACTCTCCAAATTCTTTTTCATTGTGCAATTTTTTTTTTTTTATCATAGATGAATGTTCCATGTTGTGGTACTTTAGTTGATCAACTAAATTTTCTAACAAATAATCAGTACCTCTCTGAATTAAAATAAAAATATAAATTTTATAATTTGAATGTTCAATTTTAAAAAATCAACTATAATTTTAAGTGGAAAGAAATTTAAAATTATGCAATCATTTTTTACAATATTACAAAATTATCATATAATTATTATAAAAAATAATTATAACTTTGTTAACACTATTGATTGTTATAAATGGATCATAAAAATTCAATGTGTAGATAGAGAGCGGGAGTGGTGGAAGTGGGGGTTTGAATTCTTCAGAGGGGGAGGGAGCTAATGAGTCTGATCCAGGTGATGTTGATGCAGATGATTGGCTATTGGATTTCGATTTCTTTGGTAGGTGGTTGGGTTCTCTTTGTTGTTGGGTTGTGACTAGTTGCGTGGTTGGTTTGCTTCCCTATGTTTTATTGGTTGCTTTTGTTGCTTCTGGGTTGCGGGATAGCCTTGCTGGTGTGTGCTTTGGGCCCCTTGAGTGGGTTTTGTCAATGCATTGGTCTATCTTTAGCCTTGACTGGCGTGTTGGGGTAGATGGTGTGCTTCTTGTTCTGGCCTTCCCCTTGACTCTTCTCTACTTTATTTCTCTTTGCCCCTGGGATCTCTTTGTTTCTTGGTGTGGTTGGCTGGGTTTTTGGTTTTGGCAGGCCTTTGTGTTTTCTGTGTTGTTGGTTTACAATTGGTTGCTTGGGTGGGGTTGTTGTTTAGCTTCCTCACATTTTGTTGGCCTCTCGTGTTCTGTGGGTTTACCTTGTTGGTGGGTTCTTTGAGCCCCTTACGGGGGTTTGGTCAGTGGATTGGTCTATCTTAGCTCTGACTGGTGTGTTGGGGTGGATGGTGTGCTTATTGTTTTGGCCTTTTCACTGATTTGTCTTAGTATTGTTCCCTTTTCCCCCTAGGCTCTCTCTGCCTCATGACGCTAACGATAAGCTTTGGGGTTTCTATGGCTGGCTGTTGGGTTCTCTGTGGCGTTGGGTGGTGGTTGGTGGTGTTGGTGCTACTGGCTTACTTCCTCACATTCTGCTATCTACTTGGGCTGCTTTTTGGCTACATGAATTCCTTGTGGCATGTTGGTTCCCTCACATTTTGTGGGTTATTTTGTGCGTTTGGGCTTAGTTTGGCAGAGCTCCTTCTTTTATTTTTGCTCATGGATCAAAAGTTTCTTCTATTCGTTGGGTTGTTGACAATGTGGTTGTGTGAGGAGGGTTTCTTCTTTCTGAAGAAGTTATATTTTTTTCTTGGCTTGGTAGTGTTGGACTTTGTTGTCCAAATTGGTGCTTGTTTGTTGTTGGCTGGGACATGCTTATTTTTTTTCTTAGTCCTAGTTATGTGAATTTGATGTGAAATTTTTTAGTGTTGCCTTCATGTATTGGATGATGTTCGCATCTCTTTTTGTGCTCCACCTTTTATTCCTAATGCAGGTTTGGCCAAAGAATGGTACGACTGCTAGTTCTACTGTTGTGTTGAATTTCTCCTCAAATCCTATGGAGGTGGATTCGTCTTCTATTGAGGTGGAGTTGGGAGGTGAAGGTTTCTTGTTTTCTTAATAGCTGATCCTTTTGAGGTGGCTACTTCTTCTATGGAGGTGGAGGTTGAGGGTGTTGGAATTTTCAAGCGATAGTGGAAAAGTTGCTCATGACATCCTCTCTAGTAGAGGTGAGTTCTCTCCTATTGAGGCGGGAATTGAGTTGGTTTCCTGGTTTGAAAGGTGGTCTCTATCTCTTTCTGGCCTTTTTTTCTCCTTTATTGAGGTAGAGAGTTGGGTTGGTTTGGTTGTTTTGGTAGGGAGCTCTTGATGCCCTCTTTATTTTGGCTAAGTGTTATTTTCATTGAGTGGATGTTATGCTATAGTCTGGGTGGTATAGGCTAACAGTTACCTGGCTGATTTGGGTGGTTCTCATTTCCTTATAGGGTTTTAATTCCCTCTCTTTTCTTGGGTTGAAGGTCCCAGTGAAAATCTTGTTGTAAAGGGTTCAAGGTCCCTTCAAAACCTTTGTGCAACTTTTTTTGTTTTTTTTGTTTTTTTGTTTGGTGTTGTTGTTGTTGTTGGGTTGTTGATGGTCTGTGATTTATCTTTTAGCAACATGCTTTGTTTGGATTGGGTTTTGGTCCCTATAAAACTTGTTTATCGCTAATAAAAAACACTATTGATTATTATTAAAATTAAATAACTATACGATACTCGTTGTAAATATGAAACATTTGGGAAAAAATTTCCATCTTAAAATGTTGCTCATATTCAAAATATAATATAAATAATGTTTACTTATAAAATAGGACACAAAACAATTTTAATCTTCTTAAGAAAGTTTTATTTAGAAGATAATGGGAAAAAATCTATGGATAAATCTTTGTATATATATATATATTTTAATAGGTGGTGTGGTAAAAAAACAAATGGGATTAACAATATAGAATGTTACTTATTATAAAGATAGAAAGATTTGCTCCACAATATCTACACGAAGAAAACAAAGATAAAGCAAGTAATAATGAAAACACAATATCTTGTTTATGTTATTTTTTAATTTATTTTTAAAAAGTTATTGTTTTTTATTATCTACTCAATACAAAAAAGAAATTTTAGGTTGAAATTTTTTCAATTGAGGGTTTTGCATTCAACGAGATTTTATCTCTTATAGACTCATTCAAAGCCATTCAACTTTATTAAAAGATTGAAAACCCAATAATATTTATATCATTTAAATGTGTATATATTATGCTAAATTAAACAATAAACATTATACTTTATATATTATGCTAAACTAAACATTAAACAGATTTTTTTCAAAAAATTCAATTTATTTTTTTCTAATCAAATTATTCTTTTTTATTACATGAACATAGTGCAAAATAAGCAAAAGAGTCGAACATCCAAAACTTGAATCAATATATAATAGGTAGCCTCTTGGTTTGATGTTTCTTCCACTTTTGCTCCCACCACTTTTTGAAATACAAGTCCAACATGCTACTCAACAAAAAACCAAACCAATTGTTCAAAATTAATGCACAATTACACAAATACTTTGGCCATTAGAACAAATTATATGTATCCCAACTATTGCAACTCATAACCCAAATCTAAACTTTTTAAATCAAAGAAAAGAAAAAAAAAGTGAAAAATAATCAATTGCCATTACATGGAAAGTGTTATAGTCTGTTAGAGCATAGTCCACCAACTTTAGAGTATAATTACTTAAGAGAAACTTATGAATATCTATGTTATAGAAAAGGCCTTGAAGCCATTTATAATGGGTTGATCAAAGATAAGAGCAGTTTAAAAGTAGAAGGTCGTGCATATCTACAACACCTCTTACTTGTCCAATTTTTTTTCGTTGTTGCAAAGTTCAATGTTTCTTTTATTTTGCTAATAATTTATCTGTTTCTTTTAAAATATTTATTATCTAGTTTTTAACATAATCAATTAAATTATACTAATTATCTACTATATATATATTCATTTTAGAAAAATTCAACAATTACTAATTATAATTTTAGAATAAATTATGAACTAAAATGTATCTATAAAATCAAATTTTCTATTATTTTTTTCTTTTAGTATAATTATAAAATAAAATTGTACTTAAAAAATGCATTTAAAAAAATCATAAAATAATTTGCATAAGGACGTTTTTGATTTAAAGCTGAGCTTTAATATGTTTGCAAGAGAAATCACCATAATATCTTGAAAACTTAAATTTTATTCTAAAATTAAATTAAATTCTAATTTCTAAAATTTATAAAAAAATATATTATTTAGTTTTTAATTAATTAGTTAAATTGCAGTGATTATCTATACAAATGAATTAAATAAAATTTCATACTTATTTTAAATTTAGATATAAAAACAATCTTTCTATTTTATTTTTTCCTCTTTTTGCATTTAAATCATTTCATTTTCTAAAATGATACTTAAAATGCATTTTAAAAATTTATAAAATCATTTACATGGGATTTAGTTTTTGATTTAAATTTCTTTAATTTAAATAAGAGTTGCATTTTCATCTTTGTTTCTATCCATGCTTTTTGATTTTATGTACAAACATCTTTGAATGTAATAAAGCAGGTAAACAAGATTTTATTGCTAGTTGCATGTAATAAACAAGGTAAACAAGATTTTATTACCAATTGCATGTCATTTGAATGTCAAAATAAATGCAAGGAATAAAAATGTACTTAGGTTTCATTCCATTATGTGAGTGTAGGAAGCCTCTCGGCTTAACTAGCATACATATATTAAATATTAATATATATAAAATACGTCGAAAGTTATCTTTTCTCGAGGTGCCTGTTTTCATCAACTTATTCAAAACAATAGTAAATTGCCCATATGTTATCACTATTTCAATCAATTAAATAATATATGAGCAAAATAAATTAGATGAAAAGACTCAATAGTGAAGTTGAGAGTTATCTTTTCTCGAGGTGCCTGTTTTCATCAACTTATTCAAAACAACAGTAAATTGCCCATATGTTATCACTATTTCAATAATATGTCCAATTTCTTCTTTAAAAAAATGTGACATAGTTGTCAATTAAGATAAGATCAAATATTAAATTTATGTATTTTCTTCACAAAGATACAAGATAAGGTAACCAAACCCTAGATTTGATTCTAGCACGTATTAGGAAAATGTAACCTTGCCAAGTTCCAAACTAAATGAGCCCTAGCAAGTCCAATAGACTCAACTTGGGAGACTTCCCATCCCACTCAATAATAAAACAACCAAACCTGCAACCGCGAAGTTTTGAAATAGTTATGATTCAACATCTTTTAATAGAGGTCTTCATGAATTCAAAGATAAGAACACCTAAAGAAAGTTGTGAATATAACAAATTTAAAACTGCTTTAAAAACATTCAAAAAAACTAAAAACTATTGAAAAATAAATAAAAATAAAATTAATACACTATTGAAAAATAAACAATTTTTTTTTTACAAATAAATACATTGAAATTTCTTATAATTATAAAAAATATATTTGTGTTACTACTATAAATAAATGTTCATTTACAAACTTAAAAATTTATTACATAACACTAAGTATTTAGTTTGAATTTATTTTAATAGAGGGCTTCATGAATTTGTGAATAAAACAACTTAAAAACAAACAAAAAAGACTAAAAACAATTGAAAAATAAACAAAAATAAATAAATACTCTATTGAAAAATAAACAAATAAATTTACAAATAAATACATTGAAATTTGTTATAATTATAAAAAATATATTTATTTTACTTTAATTTATCTTTTTAACATTCAAAATTAAAAAAAGTATAAATATATATTATAAAATTAAAAAAATCTTTATAATTATAATAATGAAATACTATTGCAATGAGAAAAAATGATGAAAAGATAACAATGTATTTTATATAAATATTGTTATATAAATACTAATTTATTATAATAATTACTATAATTAAATTAATTATAATTATTAATATTAAATTTTAGTATTAATAATAATAAAAATGAAATCATTATAAAATTGATTATGATATAAAAAAATTTTTTTTTAGAGTGAATAAGATATCAAATCGATTTAAAACCGTTTTTGCATCTACTTTAAATCTCCTTGAAAAAATGTCTACATGGAATGAATGTAGTTATGCTAGCTGCATGTCATTTGAACGTCAAATTCAAACTAAAGAGTTTTTCCTTACATTGAATTTTGCTTTTTGATGGATGCCATTGTAATACGACATAATTAATATGTATTTCCATAACAAATATTATAAAATGATATATATTCCTATTAGAAATTAAATACTATATTATATTTTCTTTTCTAAAACTGTATATTTTAATTTTTTGAAAATATTCTAAATTAATATGTATTTCCATAACAAATATTATAAAATTGTATATATTACAATTAGAAATTAGAATACTATATTATATTTTCTTAAAAATTTCAAACAATTTTAAAACAACTTTAAAAACAAAGCAAAAATTTCTTGTATCTCCATTGCCAAACAACAATATATATTGATTTCAATACATATATAATATTGTATTTATTTTTAATTTTTTATTAGATATTCAAGATAATTTTGTTAAAAATCTTCTAAAAATTATAAAAGTGTGAAAATATTGTAAATTAATATGTATTTCCATAACAAATATTTTAAATTAAAAATCATGTAAAATTATATATATTACTACTAGAAATTAGAACACTATATTATATTTTCTTAAAAATTTCAAACAATTTTAAAACAAATTTAAAAACAAAGCAAAATTTTCTTGTATCTCCATTGCCAAACAACAATACATATTGATTTTAATATATATATATATATATATAATATTGCATTTATTTTTAATTTTTTTAATTAGATATTCAAAATAATCTGTTAAAAATCTTCTAAAAATTATAAAAGCGTGAAAATATTGTAAATTAATATGTATTTCCATAACAAATATTATAAAATGATACATATTACTATTAGAAATTAGAATACTATATTATATTTTCTTTTCTAAAATGTATATTTTAGTTTTTTGAAAATATTCTAAATTAACATGTATTTCCATAACAAATATTATAAAATTATATATATTACTATTAGAAATTAGAATACTGTGTTATATTTTCTTAAAAATTTCATATATAGTAGAACTATAAAAAGATGATGATAATGCATGCTTTTAAAACTTACATATAAAAAAAACATCTTAAATATAATATTACTTTGTGATGGGTTAGTAGACGTCAATTTTAATGGGGAGAATAAAAATGTACACATACTCGTTGATGTGAGTGTAAGAAGCCTCTCGGCTTAATATTTTAAAAGAAAAAATAAATTCTTATCCTTATTTTCTTGATTTAAAGACAAAACTAGATAAGAATGTAGTTTTTTAAATTGTATATTATATATTTTTAAAAATTGATGGTTGAGATCATTTCAATGGTCTTGCATCCTCTACAATTTTCAACTATTGATTTTAAAAGCAAGTCATTCACTTCATAGAAGGAACACCTTCAGTGTAAGGAACACCTTCAATGTAAAAATAATAATAATAGCACTTGCACCTATAGGAGGTTCAAGGGATACACCAATAGAAAATTAAAGGCAAAACATAAATGAATTGTAACAATACATAATTGGTTATATAAAATTATATTTATATACACATATGTATTGTATAATATAAGCAGGTACATAATTTTGTTGGATTTTTTTTTTTAAATGGTGAAATCAAGAATGAGAGTTGGTACCTTAGAGTTAGGGTCAAAGACCAAAGTGGGTTAAAAAAGGAAGCAACTCACAAAGGTGAAGATGGAAACTGTCATGATCTCACCACCCATAATGGGCATAGTTAATTTGGAGTTAAGACTTGAAAATGAGAAAATAAACCAAACAACCAGGTTGAAGTGTTTAAGGTTATGAAAAAGGATACATCCATCTAGTATTGTAGTCAATTTTTTTTAAGCAGGCTAACTAGACAAGATCTCAGGTAGAGCAATGTTGGTTGAAGTTTAGATTGAGCTTCTAATTTTGACAAACAAAAGTAAATTTGTGTTAGTCCCTTTATGATCATTTGAAGACGTTCTAGAGGTAAATTGGATATGAAGGAGACTATGTTGCCAAATTGGGAGAATAATTAAATAACCTTAGAAACAAAAAGTATTTACAAGGTATACCGAGTGAGGGTAGAATAAGGAAAGAAACAATCATTCAACAGAAAAGGGCTAAGAAAAAGAATGTCAACCCCATGCAGTCAAATTGCAGGAAATAGATGAATACAAAAGTTCAACTTTTAAAGAGGATTTAATATTTTATGAGCCTCAAAGGCACCAAGGAAGGGAAGAAGAGAAGTATATGGATACCAATAAGTGCCCTATTCAACAGAGTTTGACGATGTATTTCCAATCTAAGAATTTTTTTTTGGCTTCTTTATAGACATGGTTCTTGGATAAAAAACCTTATATTTGAAGTTTCATATCGAATAACTATTAGCAACACAAGGGTAGACAACTGAGGGGGGGTGAATCAATTGTCATCGAATTTCAAACTTATTAAACATATTAATCCTTATTTTCATATCTAATCAATATCAATGAAAGCATGAATCAACAACACATTAAAAACACATATAACACCAATATTTTTTACGTGGAAACCCTGTTAGGGGGAAAACCATGGTGGAGGCCAGTCCACAAGATTATACCTTGTTAAAAGTATAAGAAGAATAAATGGGGAATGCACATGCATTCAGGCACACTGCCTAGAGCTCACTACTCAATTACAAAGGAAGACACAGTATCTTACAAAAAGATTCAGATTACAACCATCTAGATTTTGAACTGAGAAAATAACATCTGCTAATGCCTGATTATAGTTTTGGCTAAGCACATGAACACTTCTTCACTTTTCTTCACACTCTGCTATGCCTTCGAATGATTTGAATAATATAGCACACACACACACAAGTACACCCTTGCACACTTCAATTCAAATAAACAATCACTCTTATATATCCGCAACATGAAATTACATTTGCTACAAGTCGGCTACAAAGAAATAATCAAATGAATACAAATTGTCGGCCCAAAACAATAGATAAATTTCAATGTGAATCAACCAAGGTTGGCCACAACATAGTGAAGACCCAAATCAACATTTCCAACACAAAAACACTTCTATTAACTTCTCCTCAAAGATCCACAACACGCTTCAACACCTTGTCTGCCAAGAACATGAAAAACATGAACACGTAAGAGAAAATTGCCATCCATGAGCACAATGATCAATGAAGACGTGCAATAGAGATAGATCACGATCTAGAAACATCCACAAACATTATGAAACATAAAAGAAGCATCCACAACAACTGAACTAATTGGAATCACATAATCTTCAATCAAAAACACCAACTAAATCAACAAAAAAACTGTCAGAATGTAAATCTTCATAACTCGATCAAATCTTCACGCGGATCTCTAAAACTCAATGTGGATAAACTAGATACACTCAACAAAAAACCCTTTAGTCCACAACCTTTGATCAACAACATATGAAACTCACCGATAGATAGAACATCACTTCACCATTGACAACCTGCAACTCATTTATTACAATTTTCTCAATATCCTCGACATATACAACTTCAAATACACTAATGCTAATAGTGTTGACATTAATGACAACCACATATCAACAACACAACCACAACATCCAACAATCTCCCCCTTTGGCATTGATGGCAACACATGATGTGAAAAACACCATCAACGCAACTAACTCTTAACACTTACTCCCCCTTAGGTTCTAACTCTTTTTCTCCTTAAATCTTTCACATGATCTTCTCCCCACAAGGCTCTTTTCCCCAAATAATCACTAGTTTTTCACATTACTCTTCTCCCCCTTTGAAATCAATGACAAAGATCTCTAAGCTTTGAACCACATATCTAAAATTTTGAACCATCTGACTACTCCCCCTAAGTAGCAGCCACTACAACATCAATCCGAAACAAGATATGATTATGAAATGCATGGAATGATGCAATGCAATGTATCCTTAGTTCTAATTAGGAGGGGTAATCACCCCTAACTTCCCTCTGAGATAGTCAGAAGTATCCTTAGGCAACAAATTTGTAAAGATATCTGCAATCTGCTCCTTAGTAGGCACATACTCCAGTCTGACTTCCTTTTCACTTACCTTTTCTCTCAAAAAGTGAAACTTGATAGATATATGCTTGGTTTTTTAATGCAACACCAAATTCTTAGAAATATTAATGGCACTTGAATTATCACAAAATATAGCAATAGGATCATTATACATAACTCTGATATCTTTCAACATCTGCTTCATCCACAATACTTGAGTACAATTGTTAGCAACAACAATGTATTCGGCCTCTGTAGTAGATAAAGAAATGGCATTCTACTTTTTACTTAACCATGAGATTAGCTTCTTACCCAAGAAAAATGCACCACAGCTAGTACTTTTTCTGTCATCCACATCTCCTTCCCAATCAGCATCAGTAAAGGCACTCAAGGTAAGATCATCATCTTTAGCATACCATAGACCAAAGTCAATTGTTCCCTTCAAGTATCTAAAAATTCTTTTCACAATAGTTGCATGAGATTCCTTAGGATCGACTTGAAATCTAGCAACAATACATACAACATTCATGATATCAGGTCTAGTTTGAGTCAAATAAAACAATCCACCAATCATTAATCTACATCTAGTCTGATTTGCCTTCGAAGAATCATCTATTGTCAACTTGTATCCAGTCACCATGGGTGTACCAACTGGCTTTGAATCTTCTATACCGAACTTCTTCAACAATTCCTTCACATACTTGGACTGAGATATAAAAAATCTCTTTATCTAATTGATTAATTTGCAATCCCAAAAATAATTTCATCTCACCAATCATTGACATCTCAAACTCACTCTTCATCTCATTAGCAAACTTCATGCACAAACCATCATCTCCTCCAAAAATGATATCATCAATAAAAACTTCCACAATCAAATCTTTATCATCATTCTTGAAATACAAATTACTATCAGCAGTACCTTTATTAAATCCAAGCTTCAACAAATACTTGTCCAATCTGGCATACCATGCTCTAGGGGCTTGCTTAAGTCCATACAGTGCTTTCTTCAACCGAAAAACCATATATCCCTTATCAGTCAACTGAAATCCATCAGGTTGCTCAATATACACCTCTTCTTCCAATTTGCCATTTAGAAAAGCAGACTTGACATCCATCTGATAAACCTTGTAATCTTTGTAAGTAACATAAGCAAGAAATAGTCTTACAACTTCAATTCTAGCAACAAGGGGAAAAGTCTCTTCAAAATCAATTCCTTCCATTTGTGAATATCCTTTGCATACCAGTCTTGCTTTTTTTCTAACCACTTCACCTTGCTCATTCAATTTGTTTCTAAAGACCCATTTAGTTCCAATTACATTTTTATCCTTAGGTATAGGAACAAGAATCCATGTATCATTTTTCTCAATTTGTTGTAGCTCTTCTTTCATTGCTTCAACCCAATGTTCATCTTTGCACGCTTCATTCACACTAGTAGGCTTAGTCTTTGAAATCAAGCAATATTCTTCTGCAAATTTTGTCCTAGTCTGGACACCTTTACTCTTATCACCAATAATTTTATCTTCTGAATGATTCATTCTTACATACCTTAGAGTCTTAGAACATTCTTAAATTTTAGGCTCTTTTGATCTCTCTTCTGCTCTTTCACCAGTTTCTTCTTCCTCTTGATCTTCTTGATTCACCGAAATGATTTGCACTTGATTTGAAGTCTGACCTTTGTTTGTACTATCATTTTGATCATCATAATCATATCCACAGGTTCTTGATGGTCTAGCAATATCTTCATCAACCTTAACATTTTCACTTTCAACCATTTTCTTCAATCTCTTATTGTAACACCGATAGGCCTTGCTTTTGGTAGAATAACCCAAAAAGATTCCTTCATCACTCCTAGCATCAAAATTTCCTATGTCTTCATCTCTTCTGATATAGCATCTACTCCCAAAGATTTTGAAATATCTAACAGTAGGCTTATGACCAATCCATAGCTCAAAAGGGGTCTTACCAGTATCACCTTTGATTTGTACTCAGTTGAGAATATACATAGTAGTACTCACAGCTTCTCTCCAATAGATATGAGGGACATTTCCTTCTAGCATCATAGTTCTAGTAGCATCTTGAACTATTTCGTTCTTCCTTTCCACAACTCCATTTTGTTGAGGGGTCCGCAGAGCAGATAATTGTCTTTGTATTCCATGTTCTCCACAAAAATAATAAACTCATTGAAAGTGAATTCACCACCTCTATTTGATCTCAAACATTTAATCTTTAGACCAATCTCTATCTCAACCATAGCCTTAAAGATCTTGAACTTTTCCAGTGCTTCAAATTTCTCCCTTGAGAAAGTATCCCACATCATTCTTGAATAATCATCAATAAGCAACATGAAATACCTATAACCTTGTAAGCTTATGATTTTAGAGGGACCACACAAATCGGTATGCACAAGCTCCAACAATTCATTTGAACAATGTTGTTTGCTCCGAAATGAAATTCTAGTTTGCTTTCCCAACTGACATTCCTTGCAAATGGCATTAGTAGGTTTTACCAACTTAGGTAGATCTCTCACAGCCTTAGTAGAACTTATCTTGACAATGTTATCAAAGTTAACATGACACATTCTCCTATGCCACAACCAACTTTCATCAACTCAAGCAATCAAACAAATTTTACTAGCAGCATTCAGATGAAAGATATTACCTCTTATTTTTGTACCTGATGCAATCACATTTCCAGAACATCCCAATATTCTACACTTTCCATCCTTGAACAGAAGATTGTAACCCTTATCAACCTTTTGTCTGACACTTAAAAGATTATGCTTCAAGCCTTCCACATACAAAACATCATCAGTATTATTCTTACCATCAAGAGAAATGCATCCTCTTCCACGGATCACACCAACTATGTTATGACCAAATCTCACAACACCACCATCATACTTTTCCAAGCTCACAAACTTACTTTTATCTCCTGTCATATGATGTGAACATCCACTATCAATCAACCATTCATCTTTCTCTTCAACTCGAGCAGCTAAGGCTTTCTCCACATTTGTACAACTAGTAGATTTAGTAGATACAAGATTATTTTCATTGATAGCAATAAATATCCATTCATCTTCACCTTTATCAAATTCATCATCTATCACACCTTCATCAACAACATAGTAACACTTCTTTTGAAATTTATGCTTGTTATGTCTTGGTTTAGAATCTTTTTCCGGACACCTTGATGCAAAATGACCTATATTATTGCAAGAAAAACATTTAAGAGGAAATTTTCCTTCATACTTACCTTTTCCTCTTGGTACTCTTTTGACAATAAGTGCTTCCACCTCTTCTAGTTCTCTTTCTTCTTCTTCAATTTGTCTGATTTCATCCTCATACTTGAATGTCTTTCTAGATGAACTCTCACCTAGATCATATCTATGTCTATCTCTTCCAGAAGTAGTAGCCTTAAATGCAGATTCAACCTTAGGAAGGGCATCATCAAATTTGCTCAACTCAAAAGTAGTCAGCTTACCAACCAAGATATCTCTAGTTACATTTGTTATAGTCTGAAGTTCTTCAATAGCACTAGCTTTGACTTTAGAAGCAATAGGAAAGGATCTAAGCACTTTAGCAACAATCTCTGATTCTTCCAACTTTCCACCAGCACAACTGATACCACACACAAGTTCATTCACTCTTTGCATGAAAGTAGTAACATTTTCATCATCACCCATACTCAACATTTCATATTTCCCTATCAGACTCTACAACTTAGCAATCTTCACATTAGCATCACCTTCATACAAATTTTCCAACTTTTTCCAGATCTCATAAGCAGTCTTCAGATCCATAACATTTCTCATCTCAGTATCAATTAAAGCATTCAACAATTCTTCCTTAGCTCATATATTATACTCAGCATAAGTACCATTCGGTGGAATAATATACCTATTACTTGTAATGCTCCAATAGGGTTCACTAATGCATCTCAGATGGCACTCCATTTGAGTCTTCCACAAAGAATAATTTGTTCCATCAAATCTCAGACTATCCTTCTTGTATGTTGCCATCCCAAATCACCTCAAGTTGTTAAACTTCTTTCAAGGAACTTGCTCTGATACCAATTGTTGGCAACACAAGGGCAGACAACTGAGAAGGGGGGTGAATCAGTTGTCCTTGAATTTCAAAATTGTTAAACTTGTTAATCCTTATTCTTAGATTTTATCAATATCAATGAAAGCATGAATCAACAACACATCAGAAACACACATAACACCAAGATTTTTTACATGGAAACCTTGTTAGAGGAAAAACCACGGTGGAGGTCAGTCCATAAGATTATACCTTGTTAAAAGGATAAGAAGAATAAATGGGGAATGCACATGCATTTAGGCACACTTCCTAGAGCTCACTACTCGATTACAAAGGAAGACATATTGTCTTACACAAAGATTCAGATTACAACCATCCAGATTTTGAACTGAGAAAATAGCATCTGCTAATGCCTGATTATAGTTCCGGTTAAGCACATGAACACTTCTTCACTCTTCTTCACTTTTCTTCACACTCTGCTTTGCCTTCGAATGATTTGAACAATATTTGCACACACACACAAAAGCACACCCTTTCACACTTCAATTCAAATAAACAATCGCTCTTATATATTTGCAACATGAAATTACATTCGCTACAAGTCGACCACAAAGAAATAATAAAATGAATACAAACTGTCGGCCCAAAACAATAGATAATTTTCAATGTGAATCAACCAAGTTCGGCCATAAAATAGTGAAGACCCAAATAAACATTTCCAACACAAAAACACTTCAATTAATTTCTCCTTGAAGATCCACAACATGCTTCAACACCTTGTAGGCCAAGAACATGAAAAACATGAACACACAAGAGAAAATTGCCATCCACTGTGTGGATGTGCAACAAAGATAGAGCATGATCTACAAACATCTACAAACATTACAAAACATTAGAGAAGCATCCAAAACAACTAAACTAACTGGAATCACATAATCTTCAATTAGAAACACCAACTAAAGCAACATAAAAATTGTCATAATGTAAATCTTCATAACTTGATAAAATCTTCACGCGAATCTCTGAAACTCAACGTGGATAAACTAGATACACTCAACAACAAACCCTCTAGTCTACAACCTCTAATCAACAATGTACAATACTCATCGATAGACATAACATCACTTCACCACTGACAACCTGCAACTCATTTATTACAATTTTCTCAATATCCTCAACATATACAACTTCAAATGCACTAATGCTAATAGTGTTGACATCAATGACAACCACATATCAACAACACAACCAAAACATCCAACAATAACCATAGTTCAAGGTTGTTGGAGTGGAAGGCTAAGCTATAGGAACTATTAGTGAAAGATTTTAATGGTAAAAAAAAAGTTAGAGGCCTTTGACCAAATAAAAGAGAAGTAATCATGACACCAACTCTGTGAGTTCCTGATTTAGAAGATCAATTTATGGTTATCATTGATGCCTTTGAAAAAGGTTAGGCAATATACTTATTTATGAGAGACAAGTTATCACTTGAGAGCAAAAAAGTTGAAAAAAAACAAAAATCACTTCATACAATTCTTTGTGTACCTAGTGAATATCCTGGAAAAATATGTTGCATGCTATGGAGAGCACTGAAGCACCTTTGCAATGCTTGTCCATTCATAAAAAATAGAGTTCATATGCTCGAGTTATGATCTCAGAAGCATAGATGAGAAGATTTGATTTCAACTGACTATAGAAAATTTTTGAGCCAAAATTAGGAAAAATTATTTGCACCACTAGGTGGGGCTCAAAACTAACTTTTCGATGATATAAATTTTTTGAAAAACAAACAAGCAAGGAAAAAGTTATGCCTGATTAAAATAATTTTTTTCTCAATTTTCCCTTGTAGGTGAATTGGGGGGCTAAAAAAGTTAGGTCCCTAGTTGCACGGGTGACCCACTATTGGGTGTTGAGGGTTGAGTCAGAGCCCTTGGTCACTAATGTTGACCACAAGCTTGGTGAGTGAAGTCCTCATGGGCTAGATGTGGAGCACTTGGGCACTCAAGTGATTGTGGAAAAGGGTTTTTGGAGCCCATGGGTGCTAGTGGAGAGTGGCAACGGGGTTGTGATGGGGTGGTGTTGAGTGTTGGGGGTCATTGTTGGTGGTCGTTGCTTTATAAAAAATATCGACTAATTTTAAAAAGATCGCTAGAATCTTTTATTTTCACTCCTACAATAATTTTTTATTGCAAGAAACTTCTTGCAATAACATTATGAACTGTGGAAATCATGTCTACAATAAATTTTTTTGTCCATTAGATTTCACCGATCACCTTTAGACAACTCTACGAAATTTTTAACCTCAAAATTTGCGCCCCTCAAAAACATGCTTGAACAAAAATTCCTTATATTTTCATGAAATGATAGTCGATTCTTAGGTTTTTGGCTGCTCTTGACATAATGAAAGGTTTGTTTCTCTCTGAGATGCACCAAAAATCACTCAAGGTCATATCCCTCAAATTTTGAATAAGAAGCTATAGATTTGGAGCTCTAATACCATGTTGGAGTTGCAAATTCGACCTCATAGTACCTAGAAATCATCTGTAAGAAATTACCTATCACAAAAGAGAAGGTCAAAGGAACAAAAGTGCTCAACAACCAAACAATGTATTGATGCAAAATAACCTGAATGAATGATCAATCCTTATGAAAAGGAGATAGAATCCCTAGATAGATAAAACCTTGTAATAGGATTAAATTAGCCTATGACAAGTGTCACCATCCTATGCAATGAGACAACATATGCTGTAAATAGCCAATATAATAATAATAAAATAATTCCTAAGTTTAGCTTAAGTGCATGAGAATAATAATTAATTAAATAATAATTAATTATTATCTAATGCGTAATTACTCTAACAAAGCGTAGACATATGTGATCTTGAATATACCACCAATATGGGCATTACTTACCTTAAACGAATCATATTCATGACAAGCTTTAGAAAAGGAATCCTTAGAGATGTAGAGCTCTTGGATATAGTGAAATGCCAACTCCTGGACTATTCTTGCATCTTGTATTAGGTCCAATATATTAGAAAAGAACTATGAGGTAATTTCAAAGGGGAAAATCACTCATGGGTGTTCCAAGAGTTGCTCATGGCCTAATACCACATGTAGCGCCTCCTCCACTTCAATGTAGTCTACTTGAATATGGATCCCAACACTTGCATCAATTACACTATTGATTGGGTTCTCCCAATTTTCAAATAGGAGGAACAAATTCCTATTGAAAGGGGTAGTCATTGTGTTCTCCTCCAATTGAAACACTAATGCCTATAGAGAACCAAACAAAATCTGTGAATGTAGTGAAATATTACCAAAGACAGAATTTAATGGTATTTACTCGTGTGAGGTATAATTCCTTCTTTTTGGAGGCATCATCAACACATGGGAGACCCATTGCAAATGTTATTTGGATTGACATCTAGCTTTAGGAAAATTACTTCAAAGCATTGAAAAGATACAAAATTTATTGAGAGTGTTTAACTATAGTGAAGGAGGATATAGTAGACTATGAGAATTAAATGGCTAGTTGTACCTTATGTCATTTTCAATATCAAAGTTCTCAATAAATTTTGTTCGCTTCCAATCAAAAGAGGATATTATGTTGTTTCTTTTAAAAATGTACCACTAATAGATTATATATCAAAGACATCAATACGCAACCCTTCAACATTTAATTCACTGTAGACCAATAAAGGTGTTCAACTACCAATACATTGAGCACTTCCTAGAGACTTGTTGACACTTTTCTCTATTCTATCTAGACTTTATGTATAAATTTGACTAGCAAAACTTTGGCTCAAAAAAAAACTTATGCCACTGATTTGTGATCATCCAATGATCTATATGTAAATATGTTCAAACTTATAAATTCACCAAGTAACTTAATCATTGTCATAAAACATTTGATAGTTTTACCACCCGCAATATGATTTTTTAAAAACTTACCAACACATTCACCAAATAATTTTATTTTTTTAGTTTTGACTATTTTTATAATTCACCACTGAACTTATTTTATTTGTTTGAATTCAAGTTTAATTTGTCAAAAAAAAAATTATTTGTTTGAATACAAGTTTAGTTTCTCAACAATTTTTTGTTGTTGAATACAAGCATAATTTGCCAACAAATTAATTTTATTTGTTCAAATACATGTATAATTTTCCAATATTTATTACTAATTTCTGGTGATTTTAAAAAATTGCCGATAAAATTAATATTTTTTCTACAAAAATGAGATTCACCAATAGAACTAATATTTCTCCAAAATAATGAAAGATTTGCTAGGATTTTATATCTTTTTCTAGGGGAGTTTCTTAAAGTTATCATTGGTTAAGTCAACAAATTTACCATTTAGAATAGTGGTGAAATCATCAAAATCCGTACAAAGAAGTTGATGAATCTGCATGAGAGCTAGGCTATTCATATTTTTGATGACAATTTGCTTCAAGGGATAAGAGGAAAAGCAAGCCCTAGTACTAGAACTAGAGCTAGAAAGAAGAAAACCTATAGAAAGGAAAAAATTGATGTACTTTTTAATGCTTCGTGTGAATTTCTACCAACAAGAATTAGAGTTGCAAAATTTTTTAAGTAGATGTAATTATGATGCAGAGCTGGGAGGATTCAAAACACATCTCACAAAAACCTTCAAAAATATTCATTTGACTAACTCAAAACATTTTTAACTCACCTTCCTTTGACACACTTATTCAACTATATTTCCCTCAAACATCAACAAAGATCAAATTCTTTCACTATATACCATGGCACTTTTGCTATAAACATTAATTTTTGTCTTCAGAGGCATAACCAAATGTGGGCTCCTCAATACACCATAAAAATTTTCAAATAACAGAGATCAAACCATTTTCCAACTCAACTTCACAACAATAGAACTTTATTTCAAATTGACTATCCCAAAGCAACAATTAAGCTTGTTTAGGCCACTTAATTAACAACCTTAATTACCCAAGCCTATTTATTTCCCAAACATTACCAACATATGTAAATGTAGCTACACAAGATATTTAAATCATCCCCCAATCTATACTCAAGATAATTCATCAAACTCTCAAATTAAGCCATTCAACCTAGACTCCAAGTAGGTGACTACCTTCCTTCATACCGCCCTGCAAAGATTAGTAAGTGAATGTACACAATAACTTCAAATTCAACAAAACCAAAGCAATTGGGCCCTACACAAACATATCAAACCGTTTTCCAGTCTTACTCCATGTTATTCAATTAAAGTCTCATATTGAACCTTCATTATAGACTTGCAGGATAGGACTGTCATAATGTTGCTTTTAATAGGGCAGTCAATAAAGGGTTACAAAAAACCCATACATTCATAAAAATAAATCAATAATTGGTTTCAAACACAACTAAACACCTTTTTTGCAACAATGTCACTTAAGGGGGATGCAAACCGACAGTCAACATCATAAAACATCACTATAATTTGGGTTTTACTAGTCACACTCAATATTCTCGGACCTATGCTTATTGATCCTCCATGTTCCAGTCACAAACACCCTAAACTAGACCTTCAATCATCTTATTTTGGACCTGTACAAACCTTTTTATTACATCAAGAGTCTGCTTACAAGAATGTTTTTTTACAAACCATAGGCTTAAACCTCTTGAAACCCTATTTTTACCAGTCACACATAGAGTTGCAGTTTTAAACTTTGATTTCCTTCACACAAATCTAATCCTTTTGATCTGAAACCATTAAAGCATGAAAGCATGTACAAAATAAGATATTCTCACGAAGCTACATGGGATTTTGCCAAATATTTTGGAAGAAACTCAAATATCTCTACTTGTTGGTTACCCTAATAAGGGTTTTGGACTATGATTACAAAAAGTGTCATATCTTTCTCATTCCTTCATGAAATCAAATAAAACCAAGTGCAAGTGCAAATTGAAGTAGAAGCATAATACCAAATTCTCAAATGACTGCCCCTTAGGTATCAGATTGTACATGGCCGTACAAGAGCAAATAAACACGTTTTACCATTAAAAAAACACAAAGATTATGAGTTTTATTCATGTTTTCTTCATTACAATGCAAAAACTCTCTCTTGCTTTGACTTGTGAGAGGCTTATTTATGCCTTGCAAACAAAACTAACTCAAATCAACTAACCACAACTGATTCTAACCTACTTCTAATCACTTGATTTGTCAATTACTTAATTTTTTCTCTTTTGACAATGTTTACAATATGGAGCAACTTTGAACATTATGTGACAAATAACTTAAAATATGATTTCCTAGTACTCAAATGACCTCATGCATATCAAAAATGGCTCATTAAGCCTTATTACAGCATTAAGACATCAAAATGGAACAAATGACTCAATATGGCCTCATGGAGGCATGTGATCAAACATGTGCTCTTGCACCAAATTAGAGTATTTTCCTACTTTTTCCCTTTTTTGTCTAACAATTTAGGTTGTCTTTGATGTCGATGTTTAGTAGGAGTTCATTTTTGTGAACAAATTATTATTTTTTTGATTTTATTTTACTATCTTTTTTCTTTTTTGTAAAGGGTTTTAGGGTCCTTTCAAAACCTATTTTACCTCCTTAATAAAAAAACAAAATTGAATGTTGTATTTTTTTCTTCTTAAAATAATATTGTAGGGTTATAAATAGCTTTCTTCTAGTAAGTATTATGAATACTACAGATATTATTTATTTTTAATTTAAATAAACATGTTGCACATTTTATTTAATAATTTTTTTTTGTATTAATTATAGTTTAATGTCCATTACATAGCATATACAGGTATAGCCCGATAGGGCCGGCATTAGGATCTTTACAAATTCAATATAGTTTCATATGCCCCAACAAACTAAGTAGCAAGATAGATACAAAAAGTTACAGTTGCTGCTCCAGATACAATGAAGTCATTACATATTGGACGTTTTTTTTTATCATAGATCGTTTATCGATCTTCCATCTCTACTACTCTCCTCATTTCCATCTAGTAAAAGGTCATCCACAAATAGATGCTCATTTGAAACCACTTCTTTTGCACCAGGATTTGCCACATCTTCTCCTTGGGGATCCAATTGTTGGGGGCCTCTTTGTCTTTCTGGACCTGCAACATCGTCAATTGCTCTCTGAAGCTCATCAAACACCCTTTGGAATATCACAACCTCCTCCAAGTTTAGCTAAAAAGGGTGCCCAAATCTCACTTTCTCTTTGTTGATGGTTATAGAACCTTCTCTTATTAACCTCGTGAACTTCTCCATTGAGATCTCCATGTGAATTGAAACCTACAAAGCAACATAATAGAATGTGAGTCTCTTGTAAGAATCAGTAAGTACCCTCTTAATACCATTAAATTTATCATCATTTCTCACCTTCCATAAATGTCACATGATTTCATTAGATGGGAAAACCAAAATAGTTTACAATCGGAATTGAACTTGAAGTTATAAAACAAGATATCATTCCAATTGATTTTACCATTGTTGTTCTAGATTTTAAGCTTATGACAAAATAAGTTCCATATTTTAGGTGCATAAAAACATTCAAAAAGAATATGCTTGACAGTTTTTGAGGTCTTGCAAAGCTTGCAGATTTCAACATTTTCGTGGTTAGATTTGTAGGGAAGTTTTTGCATTAGTATTAACCATCTAAAGCATGCTTTCTTGGGTTCCATAGAGTGATTCCAAACAAAAGAAAGAATTTTAGTCCATTCTTTAGAGTCTAAATTCAAACCCCAACACAAATTAACATGTTGAACCACAAAGTCATTATCTACCAAATCATTATAAACAGTTTTAGCTTTAATGTTAGTGACACCAGAACCATCTTTCCAAATGAAATCATTTTTAGTGTTGGTTCGATCATCAACGCTATTTGGAAAACAAACCTCCCTGCATGCTTCTACTAAGGTTGAGTAAGTTCTAAGATTAGAATCAAGTAGATCAAACTTCTCACGGAGGTAATCCCATCTTTTCAGCTTTCCATTATCTAGAATATCCACAATGGTTACAATGCCTTTTTTGTTCCAACTTTTGGCAGAACATCCTTGTAGCAATGCAAGAGTTTTACCCTTATGCTCTAAATTCCACCAAATGGAGTTGTATATTTGAAATTTTATGTTGTTTTTAAGAGTTATATTGTTTGCTTTATTCTAAGCATTATGCTTTGTGAGTTCTTATTCCTTCAAGAGGCTTTTGAAAACTACCGAACCGGCTAGGACCATAGGATGCTTGTTGAGGAGAATTTCATTAAGGGGTAGGTGTTTCTAGGATTTAGCTTGCCTAGGTATTTCTAGGTGAATGTTGTTTCTCACTAAAACCTTCCATGGCTCATTGCCATCTAGAGACTTTAGGATCCACTTAACTGCCAAGGAAATTCCTTGCAGTCTAAGGTCTTCAAGTCCAATGCCACCATGAGACTTACTCAAACAACACCAGTCCCATTTGATTAAGTGCCTCTTTCTTTTTTCTTTGCCATCTGACCACGAGAAACACCTAATTCTCTTATGGATATCATTCATTTGATAACTGTTAAAAAACCATACGAACGCAAAATAAATACTGTATGAGGATAATATATTTTGACAGACTTGAATTCTGCTAGCCAGTGAGAGATATTTCCTATTCCATCCACTTAGTTTTTTCTCCAATTTCTCTTTGATCCAGTTCCACAATTTAATAATTTTTTTGTTATTCTAGACTTATGCAAACATTACAATTTACAATGACTAAACAATTACATTTGCATCACATATATATTTCCTCTCTAAATAAAACTTCTAATTTAATTTTATATTGATGGAAGTATCTTCCCACTCCCTTTTCTCCTACCTCTTCCTCTTCTCCTTAGACTATAAATAAAAAAAATTGGTATCTTGATATAATTTTTTTGGTGTACTCCTTGTTAAGTTACAATTTTACGATTAACATATGTGTCATTAGTTGCAAAGTTTCCAATGGTTAATATGATGAATGAAATGATTTGTGATGACCTGATATTGTGGGGGTTGACCATAGTAATAATTAAAATATTGTTACTCGTATTTTTTGCTTGTTATATAAAATTTCCCATTTTGTCATATTGGCCATTTGCATCCTATTTATCTTGTTTTACTAGTATTATATTAATTGAATCATCCTACTATCACTCAAAATAGAGTTTATATGATTTTTAATATGGATTAAATCTATTACCTCAATTTATGCTCTATGATTTTTTGTTATGGCGATAAGGTAGATACCTAAAGTTCACATGTGTAGTTATCACACCTTGTGATCTACCCTTGCTTCCATAATTTCCCTAGTTTCATTTCCTTGCATCTTTCTCCCACGCTTCTTGATATTAGTCAATAGTTTTAGAATATCAAACACTAGTAAATTGATTTTCAAGTTTGGGTCTTGATTTGATAACTTGCAAGATCTTTGAAGCTCCGAAGAAAAAAATTCTAAAGCCTCATCCAACAATTGGATCAATGAGCAAGAAAGTCACAAAATTGGACAAAAAATTCCCCCCCTTATTCCAAATAAATAGTAATTTCAAATGAAGGCGCATGACATGAATTATCACTAAAAATTGGCCCCTTTATGCCAAACAAATAATATAGTAGGTTATGTACAACTTCTTCCAACCTATAGAAGGTGATGAATTATAGGCACTCATAGGCAATTCTTATTGGTCTTGAGACCTGTCTTCCTTAATCTAGGAGAAATAGTCATGCAATGATCAATAAGAATTTGGTAGCTTGAGGAAATTATATATATTAAGTAGATTAATTTCTAAATAGGAATTTGGTAATCATGCATGAGATATATGTTAAGATACATTAAAAAAATGATAAATTATTTGATAGACATCTTTTGGGATGTGTCAATTGACAAACATGGCCATACCTATCTTACAAACTCCAATTCCCATCCAACCAACACTTCAACCAACTATATAGTTTTTGTTATCCCACCTTTAATCCATTAAATAACAAACAAATAAAGCAATCATTCATCCACTAGCACTACCAATTCATTTGCTTTAATCTTGACCCCAATATAATGAATCCTAGTCATCAATCCATGCTATTAACATAATGTGCACCACATTCTTATGTGTAAAAATTATAAATTTTCTTAACTTACAATTACAATTTAATATAATACATGTTAATATTTTATCAATTGTTTCCTTTAGACATTGGTAAGATTGCTACTTTTGGATATATCTATATGTAAATTTGATTGTAGTTTGTAATTAAAAAATTTATTCAAAAGTGAAATGCTTAATATTTTATGTGATATATAACCTTATATCAAACTATCAAAATTTATACTTGCTAACTTAAGTTTGATTTAAGTTTGCAACTTCGTATTTGCTTTGGTAAGCAATACATTTCAAGCATTGTTTAGAAGCTAGCAAGACAATTATATTTCTAACCAAGTCTCTGCCTAGTTGTTGTTGGCATATGGCTCAGGGAAATTATTGGTATGGCTTCTAGTGTTGTCATTGATGGAAACTAAAGTCACTATTGTGGTCCACAGATCCGAACCTGGTCATACCCACAGCTAAAGTCAAGTACAGTGTATTACCAATAGAGAACATGATGATCAAGGTATCCGGTTAGTATGTCAATCCGTATGCTTCACCAAATCATCATCTTGTGTTGTGGATCCACAGGGCAAGTTAAGCATGTATGGTACCTTATTGGTAAGTTTTGTGATGTTGCATTAATTCGTGTACAAGTAAACAAATTCGACAAAATGATTTTTTGTCTATTTGTTCATTATGGCCGACCTAATCAATGAAGCATGTTGCAGATGTATAATGGGTGATTTTTTAATTGTTTCTATATTTGAGAATTTTTTTTTGGGTCCTAGCTATGGTTTGGCCAACGTGTGTGGGCATGCATCAAAAATTATTTATGATTTGAAGTCAACATGTAGAGAATATTATTTTTTGTGTGAAGCCGAAATATAGTGTTTGAATTCTTGCTAGTGGGTATTTATGCGAGTTCAAACAATTCATTTTGTGTGTGTGAGATATATGAGAGCAACTGTAGGACAGATAAGTTGGGTATGCGAATATCAAAAGATCAGCTGTGAGAATTTTGCTGGTACAAAAGAGGATTTGGTGACAGAGCATAAGTGAAGTGCAAAGTGTGACAAAAGGTTCAAAACTTGATTTATGAGCTTCACCGGAACTGAAACCAAGCATTTGTAGATGCTATCTTCTTATTTCAAACTTTTGTTGTAATCTCTAACATTTTTAAGGTAGTGAAACTTCCTTGTTTTGAGGAGTGAGCTCTAGGTAGTGTGCCTGAATGCATGTGCATTCCCTTTTCTTCATACTTTTAACAAAGTATATAAATTGTGGATTAATCTCCACTGTGGTTTTTCCCCTAGCAGGGTTTCCATGTAAAAATATTGGTGTTATGGTGCTTTGATTATCTTGTTCATGTGCTTGCATCTTTATTTATGTTTATGTGTTGTTAATGGCTTAAGATCTGGATTTAAAGTTTAAATTTGTGGAGCACTGATTCACCCCCCTCCCAGTGTTCCTTGAGTCCAACAATTGGTATCAGAGCAGGTTCCTCTTCGGAAGCTTAACAACTTGAGGTGGATCTTGAAGTACAGTGGACTCTGGTGGTTTTCAATAGCAGATTATGGTAGCACTTGATGATCTTGATCAGTCTAAAGCAGAAGTCTTGTAGTTAAAAGAAAATCTTGTGGATGCTAAAAAATTCATTCAATCATTGGAGGATAAAATCAATGAGTCAAGAGAAAAGAGAAAGGAATTGTGTGATCAGTTGAAATAAAAAGAAAATAAAAGCTTGGAAGATGTTCACCTGAATCAAACCCTAAAAGAAATAACTGAAGAATGTGAAAAGCTTGCTAGGGACAATGCTACTCTAAAACTTGAGATGGAATATGTGGCAATGAAGCTAACTAAGGAGATTGAAGAAAGAAAGAAGAATGAGGAGAATCTAGCTCAGTCCTTGAAAGAGAAATCTGAAGAATGCAGTAGAGTTAATAGTGGATTCATTTAGCTAGAGATTGAACTATAACAATTCAGAAGTGATGAACAAGAGCTTGAAAGATAGATAGTTATTCTCAGAGATGAACTCTCTACTACAAATGAATACAAGGAGAAGTTTAGGATTAGTTCTATTGAGCTTGATGAGATGACTAAAGGACAAAAGGATGCAAATGATAAGCGAGGTCTTGGATATGAGAAGGAAGAAAGCTTTGGGTCTGAACACAAGGATCCCAGATAAAGAAATCAGATGAACAAAGGTAGAAGATATCTGGTAAGACAACCCAATGCTCTTAAGTTTAATGGTTACTACTTTGCTTGTAGTAAATTTGGTCATATGGATTCTCAGTGTAGAAGAAAAGTAAATTCAAGCAGTCCATCATTTCCTGGTCAGTGTTTTAGTTGTAATAAGTTTGGTCATAAGTCAATTGAATGTAGAAGTATGGTTGTTAGTATAAGGAGTGTAAAATGCTACACCTGTGGAAGATTTGGTCGTGTTCTAACTAGTACAGATCAAGGGGAAATCAATGGAATGAATGACCTAGACAAAGAAATCTGGTGTGTTACAATTGCAATAGATTTGGTCACATTGCAAGATTCTATAGGAACAAGAACATGGATAGAAGAGGTCCATTATATCAAGAAAGAAATTCATAGAAAAATGACAAAGGAAAAGGAAAAGTGACTGTGGAAGAAATAAGAGATCAAATGAAGAAAACATGGATAAAGAAGAGTGAATCTGATAAGCCCGTACTGGAAGTTGCCTCTGGTAATTCCTTCAGAAATTGATCTTAGGCCATCGGCCTAGGGGGAGTCTTTCAAGTAAAATCCTTTGTCCCCCTGTTAGTAGTTGGCACTAGAATGCAGGAAGTTGTCAATAGTTGTTTCATCAGTCAACAAATGTGTCCGTGATCACTTATTCTGTAAGTTGAGATCTTGAAGGCCTGTAGATGGATTCTTCTCTTGATGTATGAGAGAGCAATGTAACCGGAACTCCTAGGGAAGATCATTTATTGTGGTAAAAAGTTAGGTGCATGAAGCTATAAAAGGATACTTGGAACCCTTATTTGTCACTTTGCATTGAAAAAGAATAGTGAAAGATCTTTTGGAGCAAAATTTTGAAAGAGTCAAGTTGATTCAACGACGAATTCATCAGTAGCAGGAAGATCAGGGATGTAAGAGATATGTTGCCTGCTGGAAAATTGAAGTGGATTAAAGGAGCAAAACATAGGAGTTTGGAAATTTGGAACGAATTTCCTTATTTTGACAACACATAAGTGGTTAGGTTTATCTTGAGCAGATTGAATGAAGATACTCTAAATTTGGATAAACTCCATCTTATTTCGAAGGAATTGATTAGAAATTTAATTGGGTTATGCAATGTTCAAAGTCGAAGCCCTAACCGGTGTAACAAGAGATCAGAGGGATCTGGTTATTTTGACGATCAAAGATCCATTGACAAAATACATTAAATATGGAATTTCATACAAAATCTTCTTCAGAAATAGTGAAGGATCAACCTCTGCAGGAGCAATTTACATTTTGCATAAGATGATAATGGAGGACCAAGACTTTGACCTGTGTAGTTTGCTGAAAGATCAACTGATGGAGAACATGCAATTGACAATGGATATAGATTATCCTTTCAGGTTTGGCACTTTGATCATATGTATCATGATGTATTTTCTAAATTGCTTTCCATAGAATGATAATGTTGTATGGAAGGAGAATGAACCGGTTTGTAAGAAAATTTTTAAGCATTTCATTACTCTGGAAAATTGTGAGCAATTTTATGCAAATTTCTTTAGAGAGTTGTTAGGAAAATTTGGAGTAGTTGGTATTTCTCTTCCAGTAAAAATAGTTGAAGTTGGATCATATTTTGGTAAGACAAAGAGGAAGTAGAAAAGAGCAATAGAGTTTACTAATGATACTCCTCTAGTACTCAAGTCCCCTAAATCTGAAGGAAAAAGCAAAGAACAAATAATTGTGGATATACTCGATGAAGACTCTAATGAATACACCCCAAGAAATGAACCAAAATCAGTTGAACCAGATGAAACAATGGCTGAAGGAAATGAAGAAGGCACTTTATTCAAAACAAAGATACTGCAAATAGTTTAGGAGAAAGATGGAATGCAAAAGATTGTTGACATGTGGTTAGATCGACCCTCATATGAGCAGGATATGATTGAGAATACACTGGGTAGATAATTTGTGCAAAATAACATTGAATTGGAAAGTTTGCAGAATGTATTCCTTGAAGAGTTAATTGAGTGTATTAAGGAAGTCGTGGCCTCTAACTCTCAGGATAAGAAAGAGGAGGAAATAATCCTACACTTCAAGGAGCAGTTCATGCTATCCCTTACAAAACTGAAAAAGAAAATGAATTTGTTGAGACAGTACATCAATTCAGCTAATGACATCTACAATTATTGTCTACATTGGCCTCATGTTGGAAAATACAAAGTCAAGCTAGAGCAAATTGAAAGTGAATTGAATAAAATTGGTCAAGACTACAATATGGTTCAGGACCAAGATGGAGCAATAAAGAACATAATTCATGAGTTGCAGGTTGAGCATGCAAAGATTCACTTTTCCAGAAACACTCTTATGGACACCTTCTAGAAAGTAAAGGATCAAATTGAATGTAGATTGGAGCAACTAATTGAAGTCTTGAGGAAAGGAAAGAAGTTGGAAGAAGCTATTACAATTCTAGAATCTCTCATTCAGATCATTAACCGAACATCAAAAAATAACAATCTGATAATAATTATTGGGATTGCTATAAATGCTTGGAAGAAATTCCTTCCGGAGATGAAAGATAAGTATAAAATAATTTTCTAATTTGTGCAACAACCATAGTTTTCCAAATTTTGATCAAATTTCTATTAGCAAAGAGAGAGAGAGAGCAGTAAAATTTTGTTTTAGCAAATAAAAAGGAAGAAGTGCAGTAAGAATATTGAGGGGGAGAGAATGCAATGAAAAATACCTTGACATCCTAAGGGGGAGCAGTGTTTTGAAAATTTTGAGTTTGGCAACGTACCTCTAGTTTTGACACCTAATCATTTTTCACTAAATGTTGTCATCAATGCCAAAGGGGGAGATTGTTGGCATATGGCTCAGGGAAATTATTGGTATGGCTTCTAGTGTTGTATTGATGGCAATTGAAGTCACTATTGTGGTTCACAGATCCAAACCTAGTTATATCAACAACTAAAGTCAAGTACAGTGTATTACCAATAGAGAACGTGATGATCAGGGTATCCGGTTCGTACATCAATCCGTATGCTTCACCAAATCATCATCTTGTGTTGTAGATCCCTAGGATAGGTTGTTAAGCATGTATGGTACCTTATTGGTAAGTTTTTTGATGTTGCATTAATCTGTGTACTAGTAAAGAGATCCAATAGAATAATTTTATGTCTATTTGTTAATTATGGCTGACCTCATCAATGAAGCATGTTGCGGATGTATAAGGGATGATTGTTTAATTGTTTCTATGTTTGAAAATTTTGTTTTGGGTCCTAGCTATGGTTTGGATGACGTGTGTGGGCACACATCAAAAATTATTTATGATTTGAAGCCGACATGTAGATAATATTATATTTTGTGTGAAGTCAACATATAGTGTTTGAATTCTTGCTAGTGGGTATTTATGCGAGTTTGGGAAATTCATTTTGTGTGCGTGAGATATATGAGAGCAATTGTAGGGCAGAGAAGTTGGGTATGCGAATATCAGAAGATCAACTGTGAAAATTTTGCTGGTACAAAAGAGGATTTGGTGACAGAGCATAAGCAAAGTGCAGAGTCTGACATAAGGTTCATAACTTGATTTATGAGCTTCACCGGAACTGAAACCAGGCATTTGTAGATGCTATCTTCTTAGTTCAAACTTTTGTTGTAATCTATAACATTTTTAAGGCAATGAGCCTTCCTTGTTTTGAGCAGTGAGCTCTAGGTAGTGTGCCTGAATGCATGTGCATTCCCTTTTCTTCATACTTTCAACAGAGTATATAAATTGTGGATTAATCTCTAGTGTTTTTTCCCCTAACAAGGTTTCCACGTAAAAATATTGGTGTTATGGTGCTTTTATTATCTTGTTCATGTGCTTGCATCTTTATTTTTGTTTATGTGTTGTTAATGGCTTAAGATCTGGATTTAAAGTTTAAATTTGTGGAACATTGATTCACCCCCCCTCTCAGTGTTCCTTGAGTCCAACAGTTGTTAGATTCTTAGCACATACCAACAATAATATTCCTTACTATATTTTATGTTTAATTATATCTCATTTTAAGTTAATAGTCTCTTGATATAGTCCAAGTTGTGATCTTCTACTTATATTACAATACTTATTGGATCTTTATTGATTAGGTAATAATTTCCTTTGTATTTTTTTATTCAATAGGATAATTCATTTCAAAGGTTGAAAGCATATTGCTTAAAGACTACATGTTATTGGGAAAAGGTGTGTTGTTTTCCTCGCATAATGAAAAATTAATATTTTTTGTGGTACTGTTGCAAAATCCTTTATCTCAAGGATTTTATTTTGAGTTTTGTCACAAAACTTGTAAATTAGAACTCAAAAATATTTATAATGAGCGTTAGATTTTTAGATAAAGGTTGAAGTTCTCTAATGAAGGGAGAGAAAGATGGACAAAAAGGAGAAAAGACAATGTGGGGTTTTAATAATTGAGAAGTTTAATTGTAAAAATATGAAAATAACTGAAAGAATAGGTTTTGGGCACCAAACAAAAAGTAGAAGAGGATGTTCTTAGTTTTTATTTACCTGTGTAACACACAAAAAGCTAGGGTTTCAAGTAAATGGTGTTGAATGAGTCCAGGGAAACATGGATGCTTAGACAAATGTAGGGGCACGTTGTAAGCCAAAAAGGAGGGATGGACATTGAGGAGTTTCAAGTTGTTTATTATGTTGAAGGAGTCTTGATTTCTATGGCTGCACATGGAAGATGATGAATAAAAGGTCAAGTACGTTCATTCTTTCAAATTCTATCGTTGTAGAAATGAATGTTCATGGTCTTTAATACTATATGCATTTTGGGGATCGTTCTTGTGTATTTGCTAAAAAAAATGCATATATGACAGTCGGTTTAAGATATGCACGTGAGAATATGTGTCACAGGCATCATAGAGAACAAAAATGTCTTGCATATCCCTGAAATACTTTTGTGATAATCCATAACTTTGAGCCAACATGAAGAATGAAATGGAAACCCTTGATTGGCATATAGCATTTTGGCTTCAGTCCCGACATTCCCCACATGGATACATAGATTTCTCATGCAGACATTGTTCACCCTGATAAGCTTGATGAAGAATTAGATTTATGTTTCTAATGACCATATGGAGGGTTATCCATGAATGTCAAAGCTATCAAAACTCTTTCAGGAAGTTTTGTCCACTAGAAGCATTTAAATCTTTGTGCTATGTCATAGTAATATTTGATCATTCTTGTAATAGTCTAAGTCTCTATAGTGCTTGAAGAAAATTAGAGAAACACTAGCGCATGAAGAAACAAAACAAAGAATTTTGGCTCAAAACTGAGCATTGCTCAACATAGGCTCGGGTGCTTCATTTATAGATCAAAGAGAATTAAATTCATTTTACATTGTAGATTGATGTTAGGTTAAGCATTTATCATGGACATGTGAGAAGATCTGGAACGTGCATGGCATGAACGACGTAGAAGGTGGAAGAAGTCGACGCTTGGCTGTTGGACGAAAAAAGGTGGCTTAGTCAGCTGTGAGGCACCAACAACCATAATTAATTTACTTTCCAACATTCCCCCATAAATTAATTATGTTAATTATTCTAAATGTCCCCCAATAATCTAGAAAAGATGGGTCTCGGGCTAAATCCTTGTTAGGTACCCATATACATTCACTTATTTACTACTATAATAGGAGTTGTCACTTATTTACTACATTCACTTGTTGGGTTCCCCCCCATAATGTTTATTTAGAAAAGATAGGAATTTCCTTGATCTGTAACAAGTCTCTAAGTTTGACAAATTTTATAATAGGCAATGCTTTCATAAATATGTCAGCAATTTGATCTTCTGTTCCACAAAATTGTAGCTTTATTACTTGACTTTTAATCAAGTCAAGAACAAAATGGCGATACACTTCTATATTCTTAGATCGAGAATGATAAATTGGATTTTTTGCTAGCTTGATAGTGATTTGGTTATCACAAAATATTATAGTAGGAGAGTCTTGTGTGGAAAGGCACAAGACAACTGAGAGGGGGGTTGAATTAGTTGTCTCCAATCTCAAACACAAACTTAAACAATTATCAACTTCAAATCCACTTTCTTTTGTTATTATGTGTAATCATGAAATGCAAATAATAGAGAGAAATATCAACACAAGAAACACCAGATTTATGCGGAAAATCCAATAAGGGAAAAACCATGGTGAGGATTAACTCACAATATAAAGTAATTCCAAAACTGATTACAAAGAGGTTCACTACCAAAGGGCTCACTACCCAAAAGGAATCACTATCCGAATACAAGGCTCACTGCCCATACATAGGACTCACTGTCCAACAAGAAGGCTCACTACCTACAAATACAAAAGATAACAGAAAAATCCACCACAAAAAATTACACACATCAACAACCTTGATCAAATAATTGCAGACACCATCAACTCACTACTTTCAAGAATTTGACACATTAAAGTACTACTGCTTCAATTCACTTTTACACACTCTTGCTTCTCAAACTTGTGGCATGTTTGATACATCAATTCATAACATCTTGACTTGTATTTATACCAATTTCAACCTTAGAAACTTTCTCCAAGGTTGGCTACACATTCTTCATATTACAAATTCAAATTAGGTCGGCAACTCAACATTCTCACAGTGGAAGAGATTGAGAGCAGACCAAATAAACACTTAACCAAAACCCAAAACAATGTCTCAGATCAATCACATGCTTCCTCAATTGATACTTATCCTTCACATGACATGTAGACACCAGGTTAGCCAAACCTAATGAAAACATAAATGAACTTTGAAGTACATGCTTCCGCAACAAGAAGATAACATGAAAAACACATAACATGCTTCACCATACACTGGAACACATCTAAGATACCTTCAAATTCATCCGCAACAAATGCAACAAACTTCATACACAAAACACTTCTCACTAGTCCATTTAGACTGTATAGACACACACAGTAACATTGAAACACAACTTCCAGAGGACCAAACCACAAACACCTTTGAAAAAAAATAGGTAACACCATTACAAGACATCTTTTAGATTTGCAAGACCTGAAACGAACCAGCAGAGGATTGTGGAGCAAAAACATTTCTCCTAGTCCACAAACACAATTCTGCCAAACCAATTCACACACCGATGAATACAACTTTCACTCTCCATCAAACCAAAAGCTACAATCTGGGATATATTACCTAATGAATCCCATAAACAACACTTCAAATCTGTACAAGCATAGGATCAACACAAAAGAAATGTAGAGCACAAACTAGAGCTCATTTTGAACACAAAATCAACTTTGTCTCCACTATTTCTCAAAAGCACTAGGTAATCTCATCATATCAACACACATGCAACACCATGAAGATAGCTCCATGTACTCAAAACATCTCTACAACATCTCCACTATACATGTACAACCTGCAATCACTTGATTCTTTTCTTTGCAACATCTTGTACTATGTTGACATCAATGACAACATTAATACCAACACCATCGTACTTGCTCATACTTGCAAAAATCTCCCCCTTTGTCATTGATGGCAACACATGATATTAAAAAATCAACAAAGAAAACATCCATTCCTTTCCTGCACTCTCCTTTGTTTTTTTAGATTAGACAACCTACACAACATTCTTGCACTCTCAATATTCTCTCTCAACTTTTTCTTTCACTATTCTTCACATGACTTTCTCTCCCTCTTTGATATAAATGGAAAAGAACAAAAGGTTTGCATAATTCTTCAGCCATATGTAGCTCTAGATCACCCCCCCTTAGGAGTGCACCCACACACCTCACACTACAACAATGAAACTTTCTACTCCCACTGAGGAGTAGACCCAATCATTAGTCCAGACAAATGAAGAATCTGTAGATCCATTGGACTAATGCACCTCCATGTGCACCTAGTTCAAAGAAGGAAGAGTAGTAACCCCCAACTTCCCCCTAAGATACTCAAAAGTATCCTTTGGAAGAGCTTTAGTAAATATATTTGCAATCTGATCATTTGTAGGCACATACTCCAGTCTAACTTCATTCTTCAAAACCTTCTCTCTCAAGAAATGATATCTGATAGACATGTTTTGTCTTTGAATGCATTATCAGATTCTTTGAAATGTTTATTACACTTGAATTATCACAAAAGATGGGAATAGGCTCATCACACATCATTCCTATGTCCTTCAATGTTTGCTTCATCCACAAAACCTGTGTGCAACAAGATGATACAACAATGTACTCAACTTTTGTAGCGCATAAAGAAACTGAATCTTGTTTCTTGCTTATCCATGAAACCAATCTTCCTCCTAGAAAGAATGCACCACCACTTGTAATCTTTCGGTCATCCATGCAACCGGCCCAATCTGCATCAGTTTAAGCACTCAAAGTGAAATCAGTATCCTTACGATACCACAAGCCATAATCTGGAGTGCCTTTTGAATATCTAAATATCCTCTTCACAGCTGTAATATGTGATTCTTTAGGTTCTGCTTGAAATTTGGCAACCAAACATACTGCATGCATGATATCTGGTTTAATAGCAGTAAGATACAACAATCCACCAATCATAGATCTGTACATGCTCTGATCAACTTTAGGAGATTCATCATCTTTACTTAGCTTGCATCCAATCACCATAGGGGTACAAACCAGTTTGGAGTCATCCATTCCAAACTTCTTCAACAATTCTTTGACATACTTTGACTGTGAAATGAATATGCCCTTATCAATTTGATTCACTTGAAGTCCTAGAAAGAAATTTAACTCACCAATCATAGACATTTCAAACTCTTTTTGCATCTCCTCTACAAGTCTCTTACACATACCTTCATTTCCTCCAAAGATGATATCATCAATAGATACAACTACTATCAACATTTTGTTTCCTTCCATCTTGAAGTAAAGATTATTGTTTGTGGAGCCTTTGTTGAACCTTTGCTATGTCAAATATTTGTCCAACCTTGCATACCATGCTTTGGGAACTTGTTTAAGTCCATATAGTGCCTTTTTCAACTTACAAACCATATTCGGTTTATCTAATAACTGAAATCCCTTTGGTTGTTCCATGCACACTTCTTCTTCCAATTATCCATTCAGGAAAGCAAACTTGACATCCATTTGATATACCTTGAAATCTTTATGAGAAAAAAATGCTAAGAACATCTGAATGGCCTCCAATCTTGCCACGGGGGCAAATGTCTCCTCAAAGTCTATTCCTTCAAATTGTGAATAACCTTTGTATCCAAGCCTTGCTTTGTTTATCACAACTTCACCATTCTCATTCAACTTATTCCTGAACACCCACCTTGAACCAATTACATTCTTGTTTGTCGGTCTAGGAATCAGTTCCCATGTCTGATTCTTCTCTATCTACTGCAATTCCTCTTTCATTGCTTTAACCCAACTCTCATCTTTACATTCTTCACACACTGTTTTAGGTTCTATCTTTGAAAGTAGACATAGATTCACCTTAGCTGCTACCACTTTGCTTCTTATCTCACACCTTCACTTTTATCTCCAATTATCTGTTCTTCGGGATGATTCTTCTATACATACTTTGGAGTACGAGGAGCAGGTTCCAGAGCTTCTTCTTCTTCTCCAATATGTTCTTCTTCCTTATTTTCTTCTGGTACTTGTCTGTAGATTGAAGTATCCCTACTACATCTAACCCAGAAACTCATTTTTTAGAGTGTTGACATTTCGTTAAACAGTTGTTGTGCAAACTCATGAATTCTAATTTTTTGACTATTGTTTTGATTTTTTGAGTTGTGTTTGATTGCTTTCGACATTTGGTTGAGTGTTTTCAATTCCAATAACATAAAGGAAATGCATAGAACTGATATATAAATTATTACACAACATAAATTGATAAACCCACTTCCATTTATGCCATTAAATTAAAGATATAAGGTCTGATTAAAATGACAGTTATGTCTGATATGAAAATGATCAAACTATAACAACTCTATTAAACCTAATACAAATGAAAGATTTGAATACCCAATATTCCAATAACATACCCGTTCTATGCCAGCATGAAAATACAATGTATGAAGGCTGATATGAGCATGATAACAATGGTAGAAGACTGAAATAGAATATGAAATATGCAGCTATAGGTTTGATCATTGTTATGGAAGTGCTGATATGAAATTGGTTGCCAAAATAGAACAAGCAATAAGTAGAATGCAAATATGTGATAGTATTGGCCTGGTTGAGACTTAATCTATCAATGGCTACATCTGATATGAAGAAATAGGCTGATATAATATTGCTCCAAATTTAGACCTACAAAATATTTACCTGAAACTCATCCAATAAAGCCCAAATGAAGACCCAAGGTAGGCCTTGCCCAAAGGTGAACTGGTTTCTTGTCCAATCCATGATAGCCTTTGAGAGTTTTCATTCTTAGAAGGCTGAAGCAATGTTGGAACCATTCTCTAGAGCTCAAACCTGCAAAGTGTTTTGTAAAAATGAGAGTAGAATCCTCAAAAAGGAGCCCAACACATTGCTTTATAACCTCTCATGGACTTTTTTAATAAAATTCAATAAAATAATTTTCTTTAGGGTCTTTCCTCATCCAAATAAAAGGGCCACTTTTTAAAAACAACTTGAGTTGCTAGGATGGGGGCACTTTTCACTATTTACCTTATGATTTTCAGATACTATTCACCTTTTACTATTCCATTGAAGCAAACCTTAAAATTTTCACTTTAACCCTAGATTCATCAACTGAACTCCAAATTGAAAGGCTCATAAGGTTCCCAGCTAAACTCCATAGCCTTCAGTTGGCTCCCCTAACCATTCTACTGACCTACAAGAACCCTAATAGTAGGCCAACCTCCACTATAGACTAAGCTATCTAAGGAAGGGACATTACAATCCTCCCTTCCTAGGATTGTTTTCCCTCAAACAATCTGCACTTGCATTCCGAAACCAAATACCAAGATCCCATATCCACCTCGAGAATGCTGCTCTGCCAATCCACTATGCTACTGTGATATCAACATCACTATGCTTGGAGTTGTGAAACAACTCAGTATGATCCATAAGAAACAATGCACCAATCATGTGAATGCTAGAATCCCAAATCATCCTATGTGCGTAATCAATCAAGTCAATCTGCCATGTGTTGGTATTATAAATGCGAACATAATCTATCCAACTGAGAATCTCACTGCAGCAGAAACACCAGGTACCTCTAATGTTAAAGGATGATGGGAGCTCATCATTATGCCAACCTCTAACAAAGAAAGAATGATCCCAATCTTTCCAAATTCCCCAACCAACTGCTATCCTAAAGGACCAAACTAAAGTCTTTGTGATCAATAGTATGAAACAACCATCTATTGCCATTGTGAGAACTCTAACCTAATGAACTATGGCTGAAAATTCCATGCTAAAAATTGTAGAGCAACCCTCAATCCTTGTGTTGTAACTCAAAACCCAAAGGTTCAAATATGAAGTACTATTTTCCTCTAAATGCTCGATGGTGTCTTCTTCATTTACCAAATATACTCTCCAAGTGTGATCAAGGAATGATATTATTATGAAACAAAGGCACAATGTCAAAGCTTGCATGCAATGTGGTTCTTCAATTCTTATCACATATTCTTGCATAACAACAAGATGAATGAAACCATGTAAAGATGGGAGATGGCTGATCACCAACATGAGGCCCATCTTAAATTTTTACCTTCCACATTTTCCTTCATATATGCTATCATATCCTGTTGTCCCAAGGTGTGTGACATATTGAACTCCTCTCATGAGCTGTCAAACTTCCCACCTCAAGGATGCTATTACAAATTAGACCAACAACTAAAGTGAAGTCAATGATGTATGTATACCCATGCATAAAAAAGAGACCCATCTCATACACCTTACCTATTAAGTGATTGTGTTTCCACACACTCCAATCCAACCCAAAAATTGATGTAGACCCAGATAAATCTGAATATACAATTTATAACCATGTAGGACAACCACGTGTCAACCATGAATCCATGAAAATTGTGTCACAACCCAACCGATAAACAGTTGCATAAGCATGTGAAATAGGGGAAAAATCCATAGTTGTATTGTATTTGTCTCCATTGATACCCAAATTCAAACCAAGAGTGGGTGATCCAATGAATATATCACCCATAAAATCACGATACACCTTAATGAAATTGTCAACATCAACTGAAAACTCAAGAATTTTGGATGTTAGACAGCTCTTGCTTCTCATCATTCATGGAGTCGTGTGAATAAAAATCCTGTTGAAGATGAAGTTTGGCTTGATGAGCCATCAACTTGGCTTGCCTTGCCCTCTCTAGCCAATTGTCATTCAACGTTTGGGACCGAGTCATATCCGCTGCTCCAAAGTGTCTAAACCCAGTCCTAACATGAGATATATCATGTGACTTATCATGTCCAAAGTATGCATCATGTGTACCCACCATAATAGAATTATCATGACTCATTCCCTATGATTAGAAGCACCAAAATCATGAAAAAGGGAGGATGAATCACTGCTGTTATAAATCAGAGAATTAGGACTGAATTGATTCCTTGTATCCATACCTTTGGAGTCATCAAAGTTAGAGCAAACTAACATACTCTTCGCTGTCCCATTTTTAGTCTAATATTCAAGTGCCTTAAGCACACTGTGTTTACCCATATGAGTAAACTCTAACACCATCTTGTTGAAGTCTTGGACAAACCTTCCAAGAGACTTCAACCATTGCACACCAAGTACCACATCTGACTCTCCACCAATACCTACAACAAAATAGTCATTTGTGAAAGAATAATTATCCAATGCAATGGATAATTGTGGTATCCTCCTTGTGCAACTCGTTTTGGAACCATCCACTAGCATGACTTGGAATCCTTCAAACTCTTCAGCTTATAGTCCCATATTGGATACAAAGCCTTCATTGATGAAACTATGAGTAGCACCACTATCTACCATGCATAACACCCATTGTTCCTTGACAATTCCTTCCCACACGAAAGAGTGATATCTAGGAACACCGAAAAGAGTAGCAATAGTGCCATGTGCAACATCATGTGTATCAAATTGCATAAACTCAGTCTTCAAACAAGAGACATCATCAAAATTGTCATGTATCATACTTGCCTCTTGTAGTCCATCAATAATAGGAATGGTACCACTACTTTCTTCATAACTATTAGTGGCAATGTTATTAGAAAAGTGGAGTATATCACTATTGTTCCCAAACTGAAGATTAAGACTAATTTCATTCTTTGTTTCATTGCCTATGAGATCTTCCTTTGCTTGTTCAACTTGTATACATTCCTTCCTTGGAAGAAACATGGATATAAAGTAATTTTCCCTCTGTTGTCCAATTTGTTCCTTGTATTTGCAACAATCTCTAATTTCTTGCAATTGTTGTTGTGCTTTGGCAGCAAGTTCCTTAGCCTTTGATGCTATTTGACTCCACTTATTGCACATGTCTAATGTCTTTCCCACATCACCCACCTTGTGGTACAAAGAATCATATATTAGGTGGCTTATTTCCTCATCAATAGGATTCATTAGGCTATTGTTACCATTATGAGTGAAGGAAGACTCCAACCTATGTGCCAAAATTTCTATAGGCCCACCATCTGAAAGAGCTTTAAGCACCATTTTCTTACCATCAACCATAAACTCCAACTCCATTTTGTTGAAGTCTTGGACAAACCAAACATTATCAAAATGCTTGCAAGATCTTTTTAAGAAGCAACCTCTTAGTCTTTTTGTTCAACCTTTTAAAACAAAATGCTTCATGAGATCTTAACAATTTTCCTTTCATTGTAGAAGATGCATGAATAACTGAAATGAATTCAAATATATTCCATTGCATGTATACATGGACATATCACTTGTGGCTAGCCCAACAAGTGTGTATGTATTATCATCATTGTTTTGAGCCTTCAAGGGGCTCTCTAAAAGAGGGAGGTCATAAAATTCGTAATGCAAACTGGACAAAACTGAATCTCCTGCACCATACCTCCTTTCTTCATTGCACAACTCAGCATGCTCTTCTTGTGGGCTTAGCTCAAGAATCTCTTCACTTGTATGCCCATCATCCACACATTCTTACCTTGGAAGATATAAGGACCTAATGTATGATTCTCTTTGTCTTCCTACATTATCAAGTTGATTGCATCTTTCTTTGACCTCATGCAAGTGTTGTCTTGCTTGGGCAACAAGCCTTTTTGCCTTCTTAGCTCTTAGTGACCACCCATCACACAACCATAACATCTTCCATAGTGTGGTGAATAAAATTAAAACTTTTGTGGTTTGAATCCACAATATATACCTCATGTGTAGCACTCTCAACTTGAGTACATCATCATAGGAGGAATCAACAACATCATTACCTTCATGTGAAATGCATGCTACTACATGACTAGAACTGTTGTTGCAAAAAACAAAATAGGTGTCAAACCTTGGTGTCATGTTTTCAACACCTCTAATGGGATGACCCGTGATTGTAAGCCCTTCCACTTTGTGGTCAACATGATGACTCAATGGTGTGCTATGTATCTCCCTTTGAACCAAAGTTATTTATTCTTTAGGACTACCACATGATGATTGATTTTTGTATTCATTGTGATCATTGTAGGCTGCAAACTACAAACAAGTGTTTCTTTCTTTCCTTGGTCTTGCAAATTAAACTCTTCACCTTTTCCAGTGGCTTCTTTACCATCTTTTGATATTTCTTTCTTCTTTTGTTGTTGATATGGACTTGAAAAATTCGAATCATCCTCATCCTCATCTGGTATACCCAAGAATTATGTGAAAGAAAGCATGTCTTGTATCTTTTGAGGAAGAGAGCGATACTTGTCATAGCTAGCCATAAGTGCTTTATTTGTTGGTGAAACATGAGAACTCTTAGCTTCTTTTGTAGATGTATATGAACTAGTAGTGTGTCTAATTTTCCTCGAAAGGGAATCCTCAACATGCTGCAATTTATGAATGATCTTGTGTTGTGTCTGTTCAAATTCTTTCCATGCTTGTTTATTGCTAAACAACCCTGCCATGATGACCTATCTCGCTGTCCAAACTAGAAACCAATCCATTGTAGTATACACAACTTGAATTCACCTAATAGGCTGGAAAAATCCAAGCTCTGATACCACTGAAGTATCCCTACTACATCTAACCCAAAAACTCATTTTTCAAAGTGTTGACATTTTGTTAAATAGTTGTGCAAATTCATGAATTTTGATTTTTTGAGTGTTGTTCTAATTTTTTGAGTTTTGATTGATTGCTTTCGACATTTGGTTGAGTATTTTCAATGCCAATAACATAAAGGAAATGCATAGAACTAATATATAAATAATTACACAACATAAATTGATAAACCCACTTCCATTTATGCCATTAAATTAAAGATATAAGGTCTGATTAAAATGAAAGTTATGTCTGATATGAAATTATCAGACTATAACAACTCTATTAAACCTAATATAGATGAAATATTTGAATACCCAATATTCCAATAACATACCCATTCTATGCCAACATGAAAATACAATGTATGAAGGTTGATATGAGCATGATAACAATGGTAGAAGATTGAAATAGAATGTGAAATATGCAGCTATAGGTTTGATTGTTGTTATGGAAGTGTTGATATGAAATTGGTTGCCAAAATAGTACAACCAACAAGTAGAATGCAAATATGTGATAGTATTGGCCTGGTTGAGACTCAATCTATTAATGGTTGCACCTGATTTGAAGAAATATGTTGATATAATGCTGCTACAAACTCATATATGCAAAATATATACCTGAAACTCATCCAATAAATGCTAAATGAAGACCCAAGGTAGGCCCTCCCCAAAGGTGAATTGGATTCTCGTCTAATCCACAATAGCCTTTGAAAGTTTTCGTTCTTAGAAGGCTAAAGCAATGTTGAAACCCCTCTCAAGAGCTCAAACTTGCAAAGTGTTTTGTAAAAATGAGAGTAGAATCCTCAAAAAGGAGCCCAACACATTGCTTTATAACCTCTCATGGACTTTTTTAATAAAATCCAATAAAATAATTTTCTTCAAGGTCTTTCCTCATCCAAATAAAAGGGCCACTTTTTAAAAACAACTTGATTTGCTAGGATGGGGGCACTTTTCACTATTCACCTTATGATTTTTAGTTACTATTCACCTTTTACTATTCCATTAAAGTAAACCTCAAAATTTTCACTTTAACCCTGGATTCATCAACTGAACTCCAAATTAAAAGGCTCATAAGGTTCCCAGCTAAACTCCATAGCCCTCGGTTGGGTCCCCTAACCATTCTGTTGACCTACGGGAACCCTAACAGTAGGCCAACCTTCGCTATAGATTGAGCTATCTAAGGAAGGGACATTACACAGATAGAATCATTAGGTTCAACTTCACTTATTTCAACTGGTCTGTGCATATCTTCATCAACCTTCACATTTGTACTCTCAACAATCTTCCTCAATATTTTATTGAAGCATCTATAAGCTTTGCTACTAGTTGAATATCTAGGGAAAATACCTTCATCACATCTAGCATCAAACTTTCCAAGGTTCTCACCATCTCTTTTAATGTAATATTTGCTTCCAAACACCTTGAAATACTTAACAGTAGGAATCTCACCAGTCAACAACTCATAAGGAGTCTTTGTGTTATTACCTTTGATCTGGACTTTGTTAAGAATATAAACAGCAGTGTGGGTTGCTTCTTTCCAGTATACATCAGGTACATTTTCCTCTTTCATCATAGTTAGATTGCAACTTCTTGCACAGTCCGGTTCTTCCTCAACAACTCCATTCTGCTAAGGAGTTCTGGGAGCAAAAAATTGTCTCTTTATGCCATGCTCTTCACAAAATGTATTAAACTCACTAGAAGTGAATTCTCCACCTCTATTAGACCTTAAACATTTGATTCTCATGTTCACTTCATTCTCTACCTTGGCCTTGAACACTTTGAATCTATCCAGAGCTTGAGCTTTCTCCCCAAGAAAAGTAACCCATGTCATTCTAGAATAATCATCAATAAGGAGCATGAAATACCTATCACCATTAAGACTTCCTATTCTTGTAGGACCATAGAGGTTTGTATGAACCAATTCCAACATTTTAGTAGTTGATTGATCTTTTCCTTTAAAACCGCATCTTGTTTGTTTTCCCAACTGACAACTTCTGCAAATAATATTGGTAGGCTTGGTAATTTTAGGCATATCTCGGACAACCTCTCTAGAACTAATCCTGATTAGATTATCAAAGTTTACATGTCTCATCCTCCAATGCCATAGCCAAATTTCATTAACTTGAGATACAAGGCACTGACCATCAACACCCTTAAGTTGATAAATGTTTCCATATGTTCTTCTTCTTGCAACAACCACAGTTCTGGACCTTTTTTGATCTCATAGGTATTATCCTGAAACACAAGCTTAAATCCTTTGCTACACATTTTTCCAACATTCAAAAGATTATGCCTTAAGCCCTTAACATAATGGACATCATTAGTACTGTGTTTTCCATCAAAACTAATTGTTCCTTTCCCAATAATATTTGCACTAGAATCATCTCCAAACATGACTAATCCACCATCGTACTTTTCAAGTTTAGTAAACTTGCTTTTGTCTCTAGTCATGTGATTTGAGCAACCACTGTTAATCACACGGTAGTCTTCATCTTGTCTAGCATGAAATGTAGTAACCAGAGTACCTTCCATCTCTTCCTTCTTGTTCTCTGGACCACTTTCCCTTGCACATCTTCTAGAGTTAGTAGACACTGATTTATTCTCTAAGGCTAGAAACAGGCATTCATCATTATCACCCTCAAAATAAGATTCATCATAAAAAATTCCAACATCTTCTCTAACATAGTGCATTATTTTGAACTTCTTATCCTTTTTGTCTTTATTGTCTTTGTTCTTCTTGTGTACATCTCTATTTGGACATCTTGAAGCATAATGACCAATATTTCCACAATAGAAACATTTAAAAGGTAACATACCTTTGTACTTACCGGTACCTTTCTTCAACTTCCTTGTAAAGTTTGCTTCCAACTCCTATGAATCATTAGTAACCAGATCATCTTCTATCTTTGTAGCTTTAAAGGTTGATTATGTCTTCTCCTTTTCCTTTCCAAACTTTCTCATCTCAAATGTAGTCAAGTTGCCAAATAGTTGTTCTTTAGTGAACTTCTTAGGATCATACACTTCCTCAATAGCTGAAACTTATCACTGTAACTCTCCGGTAGAGTCATCAAAATCTTCTCCATTACATCTATCAGTGAGGGCACCACCTTGATTTTTCACTTCATTCATTTCAATATCAATCCTTTGAAAATAGCTTGCAATATCTTCACCTTCTTCCATTTTCAAGTTATCATATCTACGCTTAGCTGTTAGCTTCTTTGACAATTTCACTCTATCATTTCCTTCATAGATATCTTCCAATTTTTTCCAAACTTCATAAGCAGTGCCAAAAGAAATAACTTTTGTTTGCTCAGTCTTAGATAAAGCACTATAGATTGCATACCTTGCTTTCTAATTTTCCTCATAGGCAAAAATCTCATCTGCAGAAGAAGGACCACTTGTCGATGCAACATATTTTATTTCAACATCTTTCCAAGTCTTGTAACCAAGAGACATCAAGTAACCTCTCATCTACACTTTCCAGTCAGTGTAGTTAGATCCATCAAACATAGGGATTTCCAATTTGTGCACCATCGGATGTACCTCAAGCGGTTAAGCTCTTCTCCAAGGAACCAATGATCTAATACCAATTGTTGAAAGGTGCAAGACAACTGAGAGGGGGGTGAATTAGTTGTCTCCAATGTCAAACACAAACTCAAACAATTATCAACTTCAAATCCACTTTATTCTATTATTAAGTGTAATCATGAAATGCAAATAACATAAAGTAATATCAACACAAGAAACACCAGATTTATGTGGAAAAACCAATAAGGGAAAAACCACAGTGAGGATTAACTCACAATATAAAGTAATTCCAAAATCAATTACAAAGAGGCTCATTGCCCAAAAGGACTCATGTTGTCCAGATACAAGGCTCACTACCTATAGATAGGACTCACCGTCCAACAAGGAGGCTCACTGCCTACAGGTACAAAAGATAACAAAAAAATCCACCATAGCAAATTACACACATCCGCATCCTTGATCAGGGAATTGCAAACACCATCAGCTCACTACTTTCAGAAATCTGACAAATTAAAGTACTACTGCCTCAATTCAATTTCACACACTCTTGCTTCTCAAACTTGTGGCATGTTTGATACATCAATTCATAACATATCAACTTGCATTTATACCAATTTTAACCTTGGAAACTTTCTCTAATGTCAGATACACATTCTTCATATTGCAAATTCAAATTAGGTGGGCAACTCAACATTTTAGCGGTGGAAGAGAATGAGAGTGGACCAAATCAACACTTAACCAAGACCCAAAACAATGTCTCAGATCAATCACACGCTTCCTCAATTGATACTTATCCTTCGCATGACGTGTAGACACTAGGTCAGTCAAACCTAGTGAAAACATAAATGAAATTTGAAGTAGACGCTTCTGCAACTAGAAGATAACATGCAAACCACATAACATGCTTCACCATACATTGGAACACATCTCAGATACCTTTAGATTCATCTGAAGCAAATGCAACAACCTTCATACACAAAACACTTCTCACCAGTCCATCTGGTTTGTATAGACACACATAGTAACACTAAAACACAACTTTTGGAGCACCAAACCACAAACACCTTCGACAGAACATAGGTAACACCATTACAAGCCATCTTCTAGATTTGCAAGACCTGAAACGAACCAGTGGAGGACTTCGAAGCAAAAACATTTCTCCTAGTCCACAAACAAACAACTCTACTAGACCAATTCACACACCGATGAACACAACTTTCACTCTCCATCAAACCAGAAGCTACAATCTAGGATATATTACCCAATGAAGCCCATAAACAACACTTCAGATCTGCACAAGCATAGGATCAACACAGAAGAAATGCGAAGCACAAATCATAGCTCATTCTGAACACAAACTCAACTCTGTCTCCACTATTTCTCAAAAGAACTAGGTAATATCATCATATTAGCACACCTGTAACACCATAAAGATAGCTCCATATACTTACAACATCTCTACAACATCTCAACTATACATGCGCAACCTGTAATCACTTGATTCCTTTCTCTGCAACATCCTGTACTGTGTTGACATCAATGACAACATTACTGACAATGCCACCATACTCACTCATACTTGCAACATCTTGTGGATGGTATGTGTCTTCAAGTAGTCTTCTAAGCCACAATGCTTCTTGAGATGCCTTTGATGAATCAATATATTCAACCTCTGTTGATGATAGGGACACTATTGCTTGCTTCTTGCTGCTCCATGAAATTGGTCTTGACCCAAGATGAAACATGTATCCTGAAGGTGATTTTCTATCATCAATGTCACCTACATAATCAGAATCTGTATATCCAACTAAAATAGGTTCTCCTCTATATTTGTATTCAATTCCAAGTTGAGAAGTTCCTTTAATAATTTTTAATATTCTCTTGACTGCTTTCCAATGTTCAATGTGTGGATCTTCCATGTACCTAGATACAATACCAATTGCATATGCAATATCTGGTCTAGTTATCGTAAGATACAAAAGAATCCCAACAAGTTGTTTATACAGTTTTTCATCCACCTTCTTTTGAGTAGAGTTAGTAGTCAATTTTAATCCTACTTCACATGGTGTATTAGATGGTTTACAATCACTCATATTAAATCTTTTCAATACATCAAGAGCATATTTACTTTGAGAAAGCATGATCCTTCCTTCTTCTTGCCATACTTGCATACCCAAAAAGTAGTGCATCAACCCTAGATCAGTTATTTCAAAATCTTGTTTGAGTTGATCCTTGGTTATTTCAATATTATGTGTGTGATGTCCTATAATTATCAAGTCATCAACATATAATACAATAATAACAACTTTATCATCACTATGTTTGACATACACATCTGGATTAGCTTTTATTCTTTTAAACCATGCATCTATAAAGGACTTAGTTATTTTGGAGTACCATGCCCTTGGAGCTTGCTTAAGACCATATAATGATTTTTTTAATCTACACACTAGATGTTCTTCACCACTTTTAACAAATCCTGGTGGTTGTTGCATGAAAATTTCTTCCTTAAGATCACCGTGTAGAAATGCACTCTTTACATCCATTTGTAAAAAAATCAAACCAAATTTTGCAGCTAAAGCAACTACTGTGTGAATTGAGCTCATTTTTTCCACTGGAGCAAAGGTTTTAGTATAGTCAATACCTTCCATTTGTGAGAAGCCTTTTGCCACTAGTCTTGCCTTATATTTTTCAATAGCTCCATCTGATGTGAACTTTTTTTTGTAGGCCCACTTACAACTAACCACAATTTTACCTTTTGGAAGAGTTGTCAATTCCAAAGTTCCATTTTTCATCAAATATGTGTACTCATCTTGCATTGTTGCCTCCTATTCTTCTTTTCCTTTTGCTTCCTCGTATGTACTTGGATTGTCAGCCTGCATCACCCTAGTGATAAGAGCATAGTTAGAAAACATATTTCTAGGACTTTGGTAGATTTCTTGAATGCTTCTGGTCTTCTGTGTGTTTTCATCATCACTTTCACTTGATTCCTCAACTTGTGTTTCTTCTCCTCTTGTAGAAGATTGCACACCTTGATTTTGATCATTAGTAGACTTTCTTCTTCAATCAAGATTGGAAAGTAAGATAATGTAGGAGAATGATTACTTTCAATGTCTTCATCAAACCATACATTCCTTTTGATATGAATTTCATTTGTTTTAGGATTATATAACCTATTTTCTTTTGACTCCTCACTATATCCAACCATTATGCACTTCTCACTTTTCCTTTCAAGTTTGTTCCTTCTTTCATTAGGAATGTGGGCATATGCATTACATCCAAAGACTCTAAAATAAGATACTGTAGGCTTTCTACCACTCCATGCCTCTTCTAGTGTTATATTCAAAACTACCTTAGTAGGTATTCTATTCAAAATATAAACTGCAGTATAGATTGCTTAAGCCCAAAATTTAGCTTTTATATTTCTAGAATAAAGCATGCATCTAGCCATTTCTATTATAGTTTTTTCTTTTTCTTTCCACAACTCCATTTTGTTGGGGTGAGTAGGAGACAGTTGATTCCTTCTTTATACCATGTTGTTTACAAAAATCTAAGAAATTTTTGTTAATATATTCCATTCCTCTATTTGTTCTTATTATCTTTAAAGATCTTCCACTTTGATTTTCAGTTAATGCCTTAAATTCTTTAAACTTATCAAACACTTCATCATTCCCTTTTAGGAAACATATCCAAATTCTTCTAGTACAATCATCAATAAAGGCGAGGGCATACCTTGATCCTGCAAGTGATGGTGTTCTAAAAGGACCCATTACATCACTATGAACCAAATGTAAATGAGTTTTTTCTCTCCATGATTTACCTTGTGGGAAACTTTCCACATGTTGTTTTCCCATAGCACATCCTTTACACACCTTGTGACTTGATGATATTTTTGGAAGCCCATGCACCATCTACAGTTTCTCCATAAGATCGAGACTTTGATAGTTGATATGTCTCATACCCTTATGCCATAACCTGCTCATATCATCATATTTGGCAATAGCACACATATTCTCATCTCCACCTTTAGAAATAATTTTTTGAAATTTATATAATCCATTCTCCATTTTACCAATTGTAATCACTCCATAATTATTGTTTACATCCTTGATTAAACATTTGTCATTCTAGAAATCTATTTTATATCCTTGGCTTGCAATTTGAGATGCAAAAAGAAGATTTGTTGCCAAGTCAGGAACTAGCTTCACATTTTTAAACATGCCATTATCAACTTTAACATTTCCTGTCCCTTTGACTTCTAAAGCACTATTATTTCCCAAATTTTTTTTTTTCTGCATTACTCTCATTTAATGATTCAAATTGTTCCTTATTGTGAGACATATGTTGTGTAGCACCTAAATCAATGACCCAATCATCCTTAAAAGAATTGTTTTCTTTAAGTGCAACACAAAAAGTGTTTCTTTTAGAATTAGAATATTTTGTGAACTTGTTTGCCTTCTTTTTTGTATCTCTATTTCTCTTGTAACATTCATTTGCCTTATGACCCATTTTCCCACAATAATTACATTTCCATTTGCTTTTGTTTTTGATAAGGTAAGCAACATTTACAGGGTGTTGTACCCTTTACACATCTAGCCTCAAGGGCCAAAAAAGATCAAGTCCAAAAATCAAAAACCACTAACCAAAAAACAACACACAACAAACTAACTAGCATTCTCCCAATTCTGAGATGGCACATTTTCTTTTGTCATAATCCTTAGATGAGACATTTTTATTTTCATACTTCCAATTCCTTTCTCTAGATTGATTATCTTGTGAGTTTTTGTAATTTTGTTTTTCCTTCATTATGAATGCTTGAGACTCACCATTTAATGATTCTCTTTCTTTAATTTGGCATTTTTCTTCTTGCACTAGCTTAGAACATAACTCTTCAGATTTAATACTTTTTAATTTATCTGCAGTGTCTAGTCTCCTTATGAATGATTGATAAGATCCTGAAAGACTTTGTAATATTATTTTCACAAAATCTGTATCATGTATATTCTTTCCAAGAGAAGCAAGCTCATTTTTCTTTTCCTTTAATTTACTTAGATGAGGGACTAATTCTTGTGAACTTGACAATTTAATATTATGTGGTGAGAGTTAGGATCCATACGTCACCTAAATTTTGATATATATTTTTCAAAATATCCCATACTTTAACTCCACTTCTTTCATTGCGAACTTCTAGAAAGACTTCCTCTAAAAGTGTGAGCTTGATTAATGTTGCTGCCTGTTTGTCCCTTTTATCCCAATCTTCTTGATGTTTTCCAGGACTTGCTGGTCTTTGTTCATTGCCAGTAACAATCTCATAATTTTTTTGAAGTGTTAGAGCAATCTCTATATGAGATACCCAATCATAATAGTTTTTTCCATTTAATTAACTGTAGGCAAAGAAATGCCAATAGAATCCATGAAAAAATGAACTGAGAAAAACATAAGGAAAGAAGCAAGACACAGAAGTTTTGGAGCACTCTCTAAAATCACACTTCTTCCTTTTTGTCACATTTGCTAGCGCCTAGCTTCAGAACACCTCACTAGCAGATCCCGTGCCACTCTTGATGACACCCACATCAACAGTTCGTCGCATGTCTCTCACAACAAAACACCCTAAAGGAGGATACTCAAAGAAAGGTCTCCACTTGCAGGATGACACTCACTAATCTCCCCCCGTGGCTTTGATACCATGAAGAAAATTAGAGAAACACTAGCGCAGGAAGAAAAAAAATAGAGAATTTTGGCTCAAAACTGAGCACTGCTCAACACAAGGTCGGGTGCTTCATTTATAGATCAAAGAGAATTAAATTCATTTTACACTGTAGAATGATGTTAGGTTAAGCATTTATCATGGACAGGTGAGAAGATCTGGAACGTGCATGGAATGGACGATGTAGAAGGTGGAAGAAGTCGGCGCTTGGCTGCTGGACGACAGAAGGTGGCTTGGTCGCTGTGGGGTGCCGACAGCCATAATTAATTTACTTTCCAACAGTGCTGATGAGCACTGTAAGCAATGCTATCAAATGGAGTGTATGAGGACTTGGTGAGACTTGAGAAAGATGAACATATGCTTTGGTTTACCGTTTGATGTTGAAGTAGGAGAGGAACAGAGTTACATGTCATCTCCCTTGGGAAAGCTTACTGAGAATGAAGATAGGATACATTACGTTTTAACTTTGTGCATTTTCTTACTAAATCCATGAAATCAATACTTTTTGCTGCAACCAAATTCTCAAAAGAAGTGGTGGAGATTGGTGTGTCAAAGGATAGCATGGTAGAATTCTTCAATAAAATGCAATGAGAGTTAAAATATAGTGATGTTTCATTGAAGAATTCTAAGTGATGCATTTCTATTCTAGATAGTGAGAAAAAGGATATACAAAGACAATCATTAAGCAGTGTATGAGACTAGACTAGCTTAGTTTTGTTGCTTTTGAAGAGTTGACGGTCCACAGTGGTAGCTAAAAGACAAATATATGAAAGTTAAGCCAAATGAGGTGAATATTGCATGACATTGTTAATATTTAAGGGGCAAACTTTATAAGAGAAACGTGGCACTATATCATGACAGTGGATAGACATGGGGCAACATCCTATCTTATTAGATGGAAGTTTCTCAAGAAAAGCAATGTGCACCGTTTATAACAATATAGTCTTAACGAATCCATGGGGGCGGCAAGGTAGTGTTAGTGATCTCCATCATGGGTTTGATATAGATGGATAGTCATAAGTGAAGAGGACAGTCAAGTCAAGATTTAGAAAGACTGTCTTATGAGAGATAGTAGGTATGACATATATGAAAATGATTCACACATAGTTGCAGACCAGGATTATGGACAGTCCATAAGGAAGGTCAATAAGGTGGCAATATGGTGACATTTTCTCCAAGTTGGTGCTTCCAATGAATGCATGATGGCTGCTTATTTATGTGACAATCCAGAGAGAAGTTGTGCATTAAAGCAAGGATATCCAAGCGAAATGAAAAACCCTAGATACCAAATGCAACCTGAAGGTAAAAAAAGTGTGTAACATAGGGAAATTTGTTAGGAAGAAACAAAGCATTTAAATGAAAGACCTCCATTCATGGTCCCTATATTGCTGATGACAATATTATAACAGTTAGATGCATTTTGAGGAGTAAAAAAGCTTTGTCAGAAGCAGTGAGGTTTAAGTGAGAAAGATAAAACTTAGCAAGAGAGCCAAGACATAACTATCGCAGTGAGCACACAATAAATGACAGTGTGACAATCACAAGCAAAGCAATGATTAGAATGCTATCATAGTAAGGTAGAAAATTCATAGTGCAAGGTAGAAATCATAGTCACAATGATTGGAGTACAACAATAACAGTCATAGTCATAGTTGACTGATAATGCAAGCATCCACAGTGGTAAGAGAAGATACTATCATGCTTGGCCACAGTTGTAATAAAGATGACATATGACAATAGAAAATAAGACAGTCAAATCTAGAGCAAAGCTTGTAACAAGGCAAAGAACCATATCATATGCCAAATAAGGATGACAATGGTTAAATCAAAAGGCAAAGCAATGACCATAATGGCAGTCCACTGTTATTGCAAATGTAGAAGAGAAGATGCAATGAGGAGGGTTTGAAAAAAGAAACCCTAGTAAGGGTTTGAAGAAAGCCTTCATTATGGAGAAATATCTAGAAAGGCTATCAAAATCATTATGCAAAGGTGACAGTAGTACAATCACGTGACAATAAAGAGAGGGTCACAAGAGGTATTAGTGACTATGTGGTAAAGGGATGATAGTTTGTGCAAATAATGGTATCATTTGTTAACAAAAAAGTGCAATCACTCTTATGAATGAAAGACAAGGATCTTCACACAAAGGCATATATTCAAATGGCAAGATCAATAATGCATTGATAGATAAAGAATGTGTTAATGAAGAAACCATAATGCAATATGGTATGTGACAGTAAAAGAAATCATTGTAGACTTGAATGACAGTAGTGCAATCATGTAAGGGTGTATAGGAACAATACAATCATGCTCAGGCAAGTCACTGGTTTAAACACAACGAACATAGTGTTAACATCTATCATAGGAGTAATCGGGTATCCTAGTCATTAAGAAGCCACACCCATATGGTGATCACAATGCAAAGAAGAAGTCTTTTCGCTCTAACTCAGTAAATATAAAGAATGACAATTCATATAGCACATGCATATCAAACCCTTGTAGTAAATAACATTGCAAAGAAGCCATTAGTCATAAGTAACAATGTGTGAGATCTATGCAAGATGAAGGTACCACTGTTCAAGAATTTAGACAGTCAATGAAGAAGTTAGTCATGGAGTGCATAAAGTAGTAGATTTGGGACTCCTTTTATCATTTTTGACATGTGCAACTAAGTCCAATGGATAAGTATGCATCTAGGAGGTAGTTTGAGATTGTTAGAGGAATTTTTCAAGCACTTATGAGGGTTCTAGGTGTCCAAAAACCATTATATCCAACCCAAGGTAGTTTGGAATACATTTGCAAGTTTTAAAGAGGTTGTTTGGGCACATCATCAAGCTGGAGCTGGAAATAGGGGCGGTTGAAGACCTTTTCCAGCCATTACCAAGCATTTAGGAAGCAAATGAGGAACCTTATTCATAGATGAGTCAAAGAGGAGGAATTTTCTTCATAAAAACACCTTTTTGGAGCACTTTTGGAGGCTCAAAATTAGCACCAACTCAGCTGGACACCCAAGAAGATTTGACCAAGCAAACTCATGTAACACTTATTCTCTTTTTTTTTCTCAAGCACATGTCCTTTGTTGTAGCAAGCTGTTGCACAACTATAAGGTTCATCTTTTAGGCCTTTTTTCAGTTAGTTCTGGCTGTTTACCAGCTGCATATTGTAACCTTTATGAGTTCTTTCAAGCATGAATAACATTGTAACTCATTTTTAGACTTGTATAAGTTGTAAAAAAAAACACTTTTATCAATAAAATTTAGTTGATTTTACCTTCTCAAAGCTTGTTTCATTGTGTGTAAAGTGAAGATTGATGAACGTACTTGTCAAATCTTACATGTGCTTCCTCTTATGTATATCTCTTTCAACATTTTTAGTCAAGATAGATCATATCTTCAATGCAGGTCATATAATTGTGTCAAGGATAGAAGCAACAACAAGTTGTGAAATCTTCTTTCCTTCTTGAGTTACGAGTGTCCCACCTTTCTATGAAACACTTATGCATAGGTATGATAAAATTTTGAGTTGTGTTATGCTACAACTGAATCATTGAGCAATTATGTGTGTTAAACAACAAGTTATAAGTATAAGAAAACAATTTGGTGCATCACCTAGTTAGCTGTAGTTAACCATTTTTAGGCATTTTAAGTTATTTTTAGTCTTCTTCTTACCGTTTTCCTTCAAAATAAGTAGGATTGATCAAGCAAGAGGACCAGCCTTTTTTGGAGCTTCACTCCAAGTTTTAAGCAACCCACAGGCCTAGGAGTGTTCCCATGTATCAACATGTAGCTAAGTTGATAGCTTAGCACTAGGGTGCATACTTTGTTAATAACAGGTACACCTAGGTAATCTAGGTACCCATTCATCAATATGTTAGACATTCCTAGAGATACTTTGTATATTGTGTGTAACATTGGGATAAATATTTAATGTGGATTGTATGTTGAAAAAATATTAGTACCAAAAATTAAATGAAGGGGGCATGGTTTTATAACTTCATGATATTATACACATGGTTTATGTAATACCACTTGGTGGTTTTGTGCTTGAAATTATTTCTAAAAGAAAGCACATCAGTAGTTGTAAAGGTTGGCTATCATAACCTTTGGCTTATTGGCTAAGGTTGATTGAGTAGATCTTGTAAGTAGGATATATGAGGAGAGGAAGCATGGATTGGGATGTGTAGTTACATGCTTATCATTTTCTTGTTCAAATAGAGCGAAATTACCGAGCTTTATGTTTCATAAGCCTTGCATGAAGACTCTAAAAATGTATTATAAGCTTTGTTCATAAGATAATGCATTAAGTTTGTTATTAAAACTCATCCATCCTCTTAAAGAGGCATACCTACCTCCCTACTCATTGTCAAATTACTCTCTTTCTAATGATTGGGGCATCTTTTCACTAGTCCCATCTCTTCTAAACCCATTATCTCTTATTCTTCTTTGAAATGACATTAATTTTCTAGTCAAAACACCATCTAAAAGAGGGGCAAAATATAGACACTTAAAATAGTCCATACTTGACTGTGCACTTAATTTTATCTCCTTTTGGCATTTGATTAAATAAATTTAGTTATTTAATTAACCTTCCCAATCATATTCTTAACATTAACTAAATAAATATCAATCATGTATTTAATTAATTTATCTTTTATCCCCCTTTCCTCTAGAGTTCACCCTTATTAAAAAAAATCATATTTATTTAAATAAGTTCATCCTTCACATTCCTATCCTCCAAAAAAAAATTATAATTACATCTTTTTTATATAATTCTCCCAAAATCCACCTCAAATAATTAGTTGACTAAAAATAATTAGTAACTAGTTAGACCTCTTGTAAAATTCGAAGCATGATTAATCTAATTAATCACTTGTCACATTCATCCATATCTAAAAATTCTTTTATCAAATCATAACCATCTTTTTTATCCTAGAAAGTTTATACCCTCCATTTTATACATGTGACTTACACATGTGCGAGAGCTCCCACTTATCAAATCATATATCTCCACATGATTCTTACATGTGTGAGAGTAATCACATGTCATGGTCACACATCCTGATGGTTTTTCTCACACATGTGTGATACATTTTATTCTCAACCATCTGTTCAAATAAAATCAATCTTAACCATCCAAATATTTTCATACTTATCCTCCCAAGTGCACCAATCACAAGGTGCCACTTGGATGCTTCTCCTTCATCCAAATCTCTCATGTATTTTCAAGCATTGATCTCTTAGATCAATCTCAACTCTTGATTAAGTATCCCCACAATCCATAAACCAAACCATCTCCCAATCCATTTGGGAGGGTCTCATGAAAGCAAAATCATGTTGCTAGTTTGAAGAGAAACCCACACATCACACAAATTCTTGTGTGTGCAACAAGAGGTGTTGAGAAATTTGCTGCAAGACTTCTCAACATTGGACACACTAGCAAAACTTCTCAAAATTGGATGCACTACCTCTTAAACTCATCAAAAGTGCATTTGGAGGAAAGGTAAATGATTATAGTATTGTATTTAACTCTTTGTTTCATGATTTGTTTCTTCTTGTTCTCAATAATTATAACAATATACTAGAAGTAATTGTTTTTATCAATTGCTTCCTTTAAAAAATGACAAAATTATTATTTTTGAGTATATCTATATGTATTTGACTATTATGTAATTTGAAAAAAATATTGCGCAAACTCTAAAATGCATGATCTTATTTTATGATCTATTACTTGATATAAAACTCAAACTTTACTAATTTAACTTTACTTTAAGCTCACAAATTGATGTTTGTTCTAGAAAATAGATTAGTTCAAGTATTGGTAATAAGTCGATAAGACAATTGCATTTCCGAAAAGGCTTCACATAGTTGTTGGCTTATTATTACATTAATAATAGTTTAGACAAAAAATAACTAATATAAACATATATCAAATTCACAATCTTTATCTCTATTTAATACACAAAATACTAAAGGAAAGAATTGAATGCAATACACCTCTTGTTTCAAAGTGAGCCTATGCCATTTTGAAATACTTTTATTCCATGGTTTTTTATGTTTGTTCATGTGTCATTTTTTAATCTAATTATCCGAAGAAGATATAACAGTACCATATCCTAGTTTCCTTCCATATCCCTTCTTTGGTCCAATGAAGATCATTACAATTCTTCACTAGAGTGGCACAAATTTCTAAGTGCGTTAAGTGCAAATTCATTCCACAAAGTTTGTACTGCATTCTATGAAGCTACTAGTTTATTCTCTTTTACCTTTTTGTCTCCAAACAAGTCTACCCACTTCATATTTTCTTTTCTTTGACAAATTTTATTTAAAAGAATGTATGCTCTATTCCCTTCAAGAATAAAGAGAACTTCCACTCCTAAAATATGTGGTCTTTCCCAAAGAAACATGTAGGTCATTCCCTCCATGAATAGAGATTTCCCACTTTTTAAAACAGGTGTTCTTCCTTGAAAATAACGAATTAGGCATCCATAGGGATTCCCAAGGAAATTCTCAAAGCACCCAACGTATTATTACAATGGATAACAATGGAGATCTTTTCCTGAAACGAAAAGTTCTAATATAGTAAATACAAATCTGTTCTTTAATGTCTTCTCGTCGAAGATACACATTAAATGCAGTTGATTAATACTAAAGTTAAAGCAGAAAGATACCATGAAGAACATAAAACGAATAAAATCGATGCAAACAAGTTCCGTGAAGCTTTGGACTGTGATTTATCATATTTTGCATCAGTCTGACGATTCCATCAAGTGGGTAAATGTTTGCGCACCGAAAAAAAAAAAAAAGATTCTGTGAAGGAAGGTTTATGCTTCTCTATAAAATGCCAAAACAAATCCAACTGAAATATGAATTTTGAAACAATTTACGAGTGTCATGGATGTTTTAAAACTAAAACGATCGGCAATTCGGGTATCAAATTGTCTCGGACAGCTCAATAAAAATGTCACGAGGAAGAGCAGATCAGTGTCATCTACAGGTCAGTCATTAAACAATTGCAATAAGTTTCTGTTGTTGCCTTTTTGCTTGTTTTTCCCAAAATTTTGAGTATAAAAGTTGCATAGAAACTCTTTGGATTTCGAAGTGCATTCTGTTGAAGATTTGAGGGTGCCCAGATGTTCTGTTTGTTGACAGTAGAAATTTGTAAACAAGAGTTTGGATTCAGCTGCTTTTCTGAAAATTTAGTTGTGCAAGTTTTTAAGAAATTTTCTCAGATGGTATGTTAATTAAATTCTCTAATTTCATCAAGTTTTGAAATGTTTTGCTTTTATTTGTGAAAAGGTTATGTGTGATCTCTTCAGCCGCCATTTCGGTTTTAATTGAATTTTTTTTGAAATGCTGTTGAATTTTTTTGCAACATTGATGAATTCAGATTATGAATTTTAAGATTGAAGTATTTTAATTAAGGATTGAGTATACATTAGCATATATATCTTTTAAAAATTTATATAAAGTCTGTAATATTTAGTATATATATCTTTTAAAAATCTATATAAAATACATCAAGATATTTTAGATGTCTGTAATATTCAATATTTAATATTTATTGTTTATATTTATACGGATTTTTTATATCCATATTTCACAGTAGAATATCAATAGATATATTTAAGATATATATTTGAAAGTGTTTAAATTAATTTATATCATAAATTAGATGGAGATTTCTAATATTTTTAAATAGATGTATTTAAAATATTTATAATAATTTATTTATCATTTTAATAAATTATTTACCACATATCTTAGGAATATAACTATATTAAGAGTGTTAATGTTTTATGAAAATTAATTATTTAATAGTTTTATATATTATTTTTACTACAATTTTTAAAAATTGAAGAATTTTTTTCTATAATTTAAAC